>JARHVA010000244.1:4042500-4055000 GCA_037957365.1 Torreya grandis
AGACAAGTTCATGCTTAATTCTCCACCAACGTCCTTGCAAAAATTTTGCCTAAGAAGAATACCATAGGAGGCTGGGACGTTGGCCACCAGGACTGTTATTTTTATTCTCTTATCTGGAAAAGACATAAATTTGAATTGAACATCTTTGATTTGTCCTAGCAAAGGCACTTTTTTGTTTTCCATGAAGAAACATCTCCCAAAAGTTTTTGTCAGCGTGAGACCAAGAGATTTTTCCACCTTGGCAGGCATGACATTATCTAAAGCTCTTAATTCAATTATGCAATTTTTTAGCTTGTGTCCATTTATCAACAGGGAGACATAAAATAGTTCTATCTTTCCAAGGGTAGCTGGAGGAGTAATCACAAGATTATTTGAGGTGGACATGGGAGTCCCCTTTGGAACATTTGGTCCTACCAGGATGGTTTTATTTTTTACATATTGTACTAACCTATCCAACTACTTAGGGTTGGATTACAAGAATTCAAACTCATACATTTAAATTTTGGTCTTCTTAACATAGTCAATTATATCAAATGACTAAAATTAATTAGAAATAGGGGAAGGCAATCCATCAATCTGGTTTTTACTGGGTGTAGGACTGGTTTGTGAATTTGAAGCAGGAGGTGAAGGAATATTTGAGGTACTTACTTTCTTGTTGATCACCGGGTCCTTTGATTGGAAAGGTAGTGAAGTTACTCATTTAGAAATTGAAATTACTGGTTGAGATTCTTCCCCTATTTTTTCCTTATCAGTTTGTTGAGCTGACTGGTTCTAGGACCTGGTAAATACTGTGTATGATCCATCAAATGCTTCACCTTTACTTCTAGGTTCATCCTGGTAATTTAAGAAACCAATGTTGGAGTCACCAACTAATTCTTAGTATTTTGCAAAGAGATCATCATAATTTTCTTGGTTCAACTCAGGTTGGAAAGAAAAATTGGATTTGATTTCAAGATAAAGAACTACTGAGTTAACTAGTGCTGCTTCAATGACAAGCTTCCCCTGTGGGGGAGGAAGATGATTTAGTTGCCCTTGATTTCTAACAACATTGCCCTGATATGACTGGTTGGGAAACATCTTCCTTGGTATATCCTGATAAGAAGGAGGAGTAGACATCCCTTGTGCCATTTTATTTTTTATAGCTAACAACTCATTTGCTAGCTTTTGCACCATAGGATCAGTGGTGCCTGTAGAAAAATATTCAGAAGATGAAGAAGATTTACTTTTGTTAGGATCTCTTCTTATATTTCCTACCAAGATGAGATCATCTTGAACCTCAGTGGCCAAATATTGAGCTGCAGCAAGATCTATGTGGCCAGCCTGCCTCAACAAAAAACTCACTTCAAGAAGCTGAGAGTTTATGAAGAAGCATTTGAGATTTTCTGGTGTCAGCTAAGCAATTATGGAAATCCTATTCTTCAGCTTGTCAAACTTAGCTATGAAGTCCCTCATAGGTTCATGAGGCTCCTTCTTCATCTGTGTGAGCTAAGCCAATAGGGCATGTGCATTTTCTGTAGGTTTGAATCTTGCTTCAAATTTGGCTTTAAGGGTGTTCTAGTCAGTCATAGTCTAAGCCTGCAAATGATAGAACCAGTTTGTAGTAGCACCTTGTAATGTTTCTATAAATAAATTGATTGCTATGTCCTCATACTCTATGCCTATCACACCACAGGCTATGCAAAAGGTTGTAATATGTTCATCAAGATAAACTCTCCCATCACCATAGAATTTAGGGAAATTCTTTTTTAAACTACAGGGTAGTTCATGTAAGGGTGGAGTTAGATTCAGAGGACAAAAGGTATTACCCCAGGGGCCTTGGGCTACCATGATATGACTATTGAAGGGAGGATAACAAATCTCTGAGGGGTATGTATGGACAAAGCTCTGTTAGCAGAGGAAAAAGAAGTTTTGCCTTGTATTGGTGACCTGATGTTGGTAGGAGGAAAACTCCTAGTTTGTTGGAGGTGAGGTTGTGGAGGAAAAAGATCAAAATTACTCAGCTACACCAACTCAAATATAGGGTCAACAATACCTCGAGCTCTCTGGCTTCACGTTTACTCTGAATCTTCCAGAGTGTAAAATAGAAATGAAAAAGAATTAGGACTTCTTCAATTTGAAGCTTGAGGCTTCAAACTATGTATTCTTTCCCTAGCGGAGTCACCAAAAATTATTGGCGTGAAGGTGGAGGAAAATGGCAATGGAAAACAATTGGAACTATGAGGAAAATGGAGATAGAAAAGAATTGAAACTACTTGTTCTTCCCCAGCAAAGTCACCAAAAACTGTTGGGTGAATATTTTGTCACCAGTTGACTGACGGTAAAATAGGTATTTCAACCACATCATAAGGAGATTTATACGGCAAGTTGTGCAGGTTTACTACATCAAAATGAGATAAATCTCTCCTCTCATCAAGGGGAGGTTCCCTATATATATATATATATATATATATATATATATATATAGGGAACCTCCCCTTGATGAGAGGAGAGATTTATCTCATTTTGATGTAGTAAACCTGCACAACTTGCTGTATAAATCTCCTTATGATGTGGTTGAAATACCTATTTTACCGTCAGTCAACTGGTGACAAAATATTGTAGCTTTTATATATATATAAAAGCTAAAAATACACATAGGGGTGAAATCATACCATCCATCTCTCTTTTTTTAGAGATGATGTTCACAAAATAGAGGTTAATTCTAGTGTAATTACTGAAGGTACTTCTCTTCTTTTAGAAGTAATATTCAGCCAATAGTTGGATTCTTTTTGGGTAGTAAACTATAACCACAAGAAACCCACAAAAGCAAAATCTTTCATTACTTCTCACACTGAATAGGACTCAGGAACACAGTAGGATGAAGTGTAGCACAAAGTCTCCACCTCAACTACAATAGAGTGAAAGGTTATGAAGGGTAATGGGAGCTCAAAGTCTCACCAATATCCTTTACACTAAAACATAAAACAAACAGACTGAAGACAATGATGGCAGCACAAAGTCTCCCACAGTTGGCTTCAAGACACCTTCTAGATTACTTCCACTAATTCTGCTTATTTGGTTAAATGGACAAGATTGTATTTAGGAAACAGACATAAGAACAATTTTTTAGATAACACAAGCTATTTCAACACAAAGTCTGAAAGGTCACTTGTTTTCTCATTCAAATAATAAAATATGATTAATAGTTTGAGCTCAAAGTCTCAAGAATGCCTTTCAATTTAGGCAGAGTTTCACTTTTGGTAAAAAAGAGATCTCCTTTATACAAAATGGGAGATTATAATATATAGCATTCCAAGAAAGACTTGGGCGCTTGTTTTCATGAAAATGGCCCATGCTGAATTGAATGCCTTGAATATCTGTGAAAGGGCCATGCTAAAATAGGTAATCGGCCTTAACTTTGGCATTTTGAATCATCTCAAATGTCTCCTCCTAAGCATGGGTTGTTTGGTCTTCTTTATGACGCTTACACAGCTGCCCATTCACTTTTACTCAAAGGGGGAAAATAAGCCATGCTTTTGAATGTTCGCGCTCTCTAATGTCCACCTGGTGGACTGTTCCACCTACTGGAAATAACTTTCCTATAGATATTTATATATTCATAGTAACTTTCCCTCTTTCCTTGCTACACTTTTTCTTTCCTGGTGATCTGAGCTCTCGCGCTATCTTCTCACTTTCTGCTGGATCCTTCAACTCTTTCTTTGGCTGTTCACTAAGTTTGTTCCTGGGTCTGCATCTTTGAAAATCAATAGATATTTCATTACCCTAAATTTTACATATGTGGGGAGGTCATTGGTCACTTAGTCACTTGAACCACTTTGAACCTTGAACCTTCAGAGTGTATCGGTTCAATGGTTCAACAGTTCAAAGTGGTTCAATGGTTGGCGGTTCAATGTTTTGTAAAGGGCCACATTCGTTCTCTTTTTCTTCTATTGAACCATTTGGTCAAACTATCTAGTTAAACTTCTTTCTATAATATTTTGCTTCTTTGATTCACTCAAAGCTTTTGTTCACACTTTGAACTTCTTTTAACCTTTGAACCATTTCGGTTCAAGGTTCAAAGGTTCAATGGTTCAATCTATTTCTTTAAAGCTTCAAACTTTTTGGATCCTTTCCTTTTTGTCGAACTCATTGAACCTTTGAAAGTTCAAGGTTCAATGGTTTAATGGTTCAATCTTAACTCTTCAAATCCTTTTATTCTTTTAAGTCTATCGAAGCCGTTGAACCTTTGAACTTGTCAAAGTCTTCAAACTCATTGAACTCTTTGAAGCACTTAACTCTTTTTGAACATTTGAACCTTCGAACCACTTTGAACCTTTGAAATATTTTAGTTCAAGTTTCAATAGTTCATTGGTTCAATGATTCATTCCATTTGTTTGAAGTCCGTCGTTAAGTATTTTGATTGAACCTCGGCGTTGAACCATCCTTGAAATGCCTAAGTGTTTGGAACTTGTTTTTGAAGAAAGCCTGCCTGTTGAACCTATGACTTTCTTAGCTGAAAAGGCTTGAATATTTGAAGAACTTGGCTGCTCAGAACATTTTTTGAAAAAGGAAGAGATCATTTTGGCCTGCAGGACCAAAATAGTTGATATGTTGTCCACAAAAAACAAGTGATGGATTTTGGGAACAAAAGCATTGAAGGGTTTGCCAAAGGATCCTTTGTTTGAATACAACCTAGGTGGATTGATGCCCTGATTTCCTGACATAGATGCACCATTTTGAGTAGGTATATCTTCCATGGATGTGTGATACCAACTCTATTTTCAAGTCAACTTGTTAACAGTGGAATTATGGCCATACATTTTCCATTGGTAAGATGATAAAATAATTCACCAGATATTTTTTGGCATTGAATATATTTTGTTTATGTTGTTGAAAGACAATAAAATGTAAAAGTGATTTCAAAAATAATAATTTTAAGTTTGATATTTTTAGGCAACAAATATAAATTATTTCAAAAGGTTTTTATTAGTGACCATAATATGCAAATGGTTCTTCATATTAAGAATTACAAAAATATCGGTGGAAGCTATAAAAGAGTCATGTGAGTCTGATTCATTTCAAATTTTTACTCAACTTAAAACTAGAAAAAATAAACAAGACATAAAATAAATTAAAAAATCATTATTTGTTGAAAAAAAATTAGGATTTTCCATTCTATGATAAATCTATGTTATTTAATTTAGAAACCAAACATAAAGGTATTTAAATCTAAAATCCAAAACTATCAAATTAAATTGAAAATCAAAATAGGAAAATTATAATGTAAAATTTATTTTACAAAAGCTCCAAAAACTTATGTGCAAACAATCTACATTCTATGGATGATAGAGTATTTTATGAAACAAAGTAAAAAGCAAATGAGTGTCACTACCACATTCCCATTTGTATCCCAAATTGAAAATCCCATTCTTATGAATGAGACACTATTCTATGATTCTAAAGGTTCAAATCCCTCTTTCGGACTATAGCTAACCATGATCTTCATTTCTAAATGTTGGGTTAATCAGGGGTCTATGGGAGGCAATACACTAAAAACATTCAATGTGTTGTGTGTAAAAAAGTAAATGAATGATAAAGTGAAACAATAACAGTAACCTGAGTATCGAGACATGGATAACACAAGAGCATGGAAAAACATTTTAGAAATGTAAAGATTGTACCATGAAACTTCTCTATAATGATGTAATAGGTCAGATGTATGAGTTGCATGATTCTTCTATTTGATAAACTATTCAATGAATAAGTATATAATATTAATATACAATTGAAATAGAAAAATAGTTATCTTGGTAGTTCTAAGAAATGCAATGGCTTATACTCCTACAATTCATATTCTTTATTTTTTTGGTTTATGCAAATATTGTTGTACATGTGTGATAAATAAAGCACATATTGGTAGAGTTGTGCAATATCAAATATACTAAATTATTTGATGTGTGTTTGGGATGATGTTAAGGTTACTAGTGAAGATGACTTCTGGCATATAATGTCACCATCATAATGTAAGTTAATCACAATTAAAGATTATCATGGACCATTTTCCCTTCCTTGAGAAGCACTAGTCCCATTGCAACAATTTGAGAGAAGATGAAGGAAGTGATGGGCAACTTGATTTCGAGTTTACCATTTCCCTTGATGAGGAACTTAACCTATCTTGACAATTTGGTTGATATTAATTTCTTGATTACTTGTGTGTTTGATCTATGCATCAATGAATTGATCTAATTCATTGGCATAATGTAATCAGGATTGGTTTTCACTGATTGAAGTTTTTATGTTGATTTTAAGGTGTCTTGCAAAGGTGGAAGGTAATTTCACAATATTTATGCATGAATTTGAATGAAAACTAAGATAAATTGGAAAATTAATCTCAAACACATTATATCCAAACTTATTAGTGATCATTCAGTGTCATATCGTAGAGGAAAAATATTTGTAGTGAGGTCTTGGGAGTATTTATTTATACATAGAAAGCCATACCATATCAATAACATAGACATGGTGTGGCACTCAATGTCTATCATAGTGATAATTGTATTTAGCATTGGTATTTTGCATAATCATTTGCATTTGGTGTTGGATGTGCTTAATGAACTTGGCTACTTGGTCTACTTATTTTTGAGATGAAGGGTGTACTAATATAGATGGTAACATAGAATAAACTACATCAATAGGTGATAATGTTTGTAAACCCAAGAAAACCTCAAATGGGTTGTGTTAAATAGTGATATGAAGGTATTTTTGGTACACTCAATGCTAATAAAACCATCACCAGATCACCTCTTCTCCCACTCCACTTATCTAGGTAGTGGAGTCACCAACCTCTTCTTCAATATGCACATCAAAAGAAGAAACAATTCCCACTTCATCATTTTCCTCAATCATACAATAGTCCACTCTTCCTTTAGCAATCACTTCTAAGGAAGAAACCACTTCACCTAAACCTCCCACCAAGGAGTTACCTTCCCAGATATTGGAGCCTCTTGATCAGGAAAAGGATGTGGTAATAATTCCTGCCCCTCAACCCATGGGTCTATCCTTTGAATTCACTACTGAGGGATTTAGGCCCATCTATAAACCCTTCTCTAGACTGGTTAAAAACTTAGAATTCATTTCTAACCCTAACCTAAATTAGGCCACCTTTTCAAAATAATTTGGACTCCTGTATAGAACCAATTATGAGCCTTCACCATCATAATAACCTACCCTTTCCACTATCAAATTATCAATTAACACAACCCAACCATTGGACACCTCTACCCATAAAACCATAACAACACCATCAAAACCAAACTTACCCAAAGTTACTAAATCACCTTCTACTGATCTAACCAAACCCACTAAAAACCTTGGCATATTTCCTACTCGTAACATTTCTCACCTGTCAGTAAAGTTGGATTTAATCCCACCAAACCTATCAAATAAACCTCACACTAAGACAACCAAGAAGGTAAACCCACCTAAAAACCCAAAAACCAAAATTCTACCTCCCCTCTCCACTTTTCCCTCTATTTTGGGACCTCATCCCTCTACCTTAATTGGGAAACCAACCATCCCAATCAAAACCCATCCACCACTTTTGGTTACACCATTCCTCATACTTTCATCCACACCTATTTTCATCAAACCCCCCATGGACATACCTCCTATCTCACAAACATCTACCCCAAAACATTCTAACCATAAACTATCAACCTCTCTACCAAAACCAAAACTATCCACCAAAAATGCTCATTTTCCTAAAACCTCTACCACCAACCCCACTCCTAAAAGTGCTTCCACCTCAACTACCAAACCTAAGATCCCTATGCCTTTTCCATCATTGCCTAAGTCTTTCTCAACCATCCTATAGAGGCTATTTCAAGCATCTTGCCTAACCTACCACCTATTAGACCATTTGACCCACATACTCCTAAACCATCTTGGTACATTGAAAAATTAATATGTTCATACCATAAGACACCTGGGCATGACACATAGAACTATAAAGCTCTTCAAGTGATAACCCATCAACTGTATCATGAAGATGACTTATTATTAGATGAGCCTCTTCTGAACCTGACACCAATTCAAGAACCAAAATCCATCAACCAACACCTACCTACTCCTCCACTCTAACCTCAGAGTGAATAAGAACTACGGCAATCATCCAACCTAAATACTCCTCCAATCCATACCATCCATGTGGTCACATGATCATAGGCTCAACCCAAAGACAAGAGAAAATATAAGGTGTCCATTCTATAGACATATCCCTCTTCCACCACCCAATCACTTGGCGAACACCAAGCACACCTACCTTCAACCAAGCCCAAAGTGTCCATCTTGAGACCCTGTCACTCCAATATGTTTGAATCAATCCAATGAGTAGTTTTGAAATAGTTTCACAAAATGTCAATGAAGATGAGTTTATATAAATGATCAATACCTCACCTCATCATTTCCAATCAATGATAGAAGCATTACAATCTATAGAGGCTAGGCCAGAAGATACCCAACCTTTAGTAGCCTTTATCAGAGCTCTTCACATTTCCAACCTTGTTAACTTCAAGGATTAAGAAATACCCTTTATCCATCTAGATGATCCAGACCCTCCTCTATTCATTACCACCTATATCAACCAGACCCACATCAATAGGGTTGTGATTGATGGAGGATCTAGTTTCAACATCATATCCTCCCATGCCTATAATTAACTCAAATTACCCAAGAACATTATGTCAGAAATATCAATAGTGCTCTGATCTTTCAATGATACCATAGCCATGAATTTAGGAATTATTGTCCTTCACATTTGCCTACGACCCCAAACCATTCCAAAGTTATTCTATGTAGTAGAAGGAGAGTTATAGTATAACATCTTGTTATGACACCCCTAGATTTGTTTCATGGGTTGTGTGTCATTTACCCTACACTAGTGTATCAAATTTGAACATGAAGGTCAAGTTATTACCATATAAAATAACCCTGGTCCCTTTACATCATGCAATATGATGTGCCGACCCAATGACATTCTCATTCCTCCATCTAACAAACCTTAACCAATAATAGATGAGGCTACATCTTCTTCTACCATTGAAGCCTTCACTAGTTCATTTATTCCTTCCACCCAAATCCCCACAAAAAACCCTTTGAAATCAACCTTCCAACATCATTCATTGGGGGAGTATCACATTTTGACCCCTGACACTTTCCCTACTCCCTGAGAGTATGGGAATTTTGACCAACAACCCAGCTATGACCCCATTGGGCCCTCAACTCATCAAATTGATTTAATTTATGAGGGCCTTAATAAACCCCTTGACACCTCCACCACCTCTTTTTACCTCAACCATTCACCTTCAACTTTTCCTATCGAGACATACCAAAATTTTCCCAGATATACCTTTATAGGTGTGCTTGGAATGGATTTGGTCTAGGTCAATACGAACATGAGATGCATGAGTTTATTCCAATAAAAACTCCAACACCTCCTAAAAATCATGGATTTGTTTTCATGCCACCTAAACTACAAACCAACCTACCCCCACTACCATCATTGATGAGGAAATCCCATCCTCACCATCCAATCCACCATCGATAGCTAAGGATTCTGACATCACCCCCCATAACTTTGTTTTTTCATCAACATGATCAGCATTTGACCCCTAACTTATCAAAAGGAGGTGGCAATCATAACCATTCCTTTAACCCACCCTAAGATGATAGGAGATGGCTATCCCACCATTAACAACATTCACTGTTAGGATGATGATTCCATTCTCACCTATCTTGGTGCATTAGATTCTTCTTTCCACAAATCTCTTCTTCTTGAGACTTCAACCATGTTGAATGAATCCACCATGGATATCAACTTGGGCACTCTAGACAACCTGTGCATTTTCAAAGTTGGCCAATCACTAAATTCTAAGGAGCTTCAATACTTTCCCTCGTTCTTGTAGGACCGTAACATAAAATTTACTTGGTCTTAATAGTGACATGCCTAGAATGAACCCCTCCATTGCTACCCATAACATAGTCACCAAATATGATGCTAAGCCCCTTAGACAAAAAATTTGGTGAATGCATCCTCACATAGCCCTTCTCATCAAAAAAAGCTTCAATGTCTCTTATCCATCAATTTCATTCAACCCATTTACTATCCCTAATGGGTCTCCAACATCATGCCTATCACCAAAGGCATAGGGATACTTCACATCTATGTGGACTTCGATGAACTCAACCTTGCTTTCCCAAAGGATGACTTTCATTTACCAATCATTGACCAACTATTTGACCTTACAATCGGTCATGAGATGTTGTCTATGATGGATAGATTCTTGGGTTACAATCAGATCCTAATTGCCCTTGAAGATCAACATAAAATTTCCTTCATTACCCCATGGGTAACTTTCTGCTATAGGGTCATACCTTTTGGACTAAAGAATGCTGGTGCAACCTACCAACGTGTTATGGCCTACATCTTCCATGACCTTATTCACAAAATTATTAGTGACCTTCTTTGGAAATCCAAATGTTGTAAAGACCATTTGGCCATTCTCAAGATTATCTTTGAGCGACTCATTCATTACCATTTTTCCCTTAACCCTAAGAAGTGTATTTTTAGGGTCTTATCAGGAAATTTCCTTGATTTTATCATCTACCTTCAGGAAATCAAATTTGATCTGGCTAAAATCAAAACAATCCTTGACATGCCTACTTCTACCCACCTCAAACAACTTTATAGCTTGCAAGGGAAGCTCCAATCCATTCATCGCTTTATCTCTCAAATCTTGGACCAGTGCCAACTCTTCCATCACCTTCTAAAGAAGGATGTATATTTTTAGTGGAAAATCAATTTTCAAAAGGCCTTTGATTCACTTAAAAAGTACCTTTTATCTCCTCTTGTCTAATGAGTGGTTGGTGGTGGAGATAAAAAGGTAAAAATGTTGATCTTCCTTAGTAACAAATAGAGAACAAGACATCTACTACATTAGTTACACACTTATAGAGTATGAGACTCGGTACACCCATACCAAGAAAATTTCCATAGCTTTGGTCTTCATGGCTACCAAACTTCACCACTACCTTCTCAATCACAAATCCTATGTCATATCCAATACCAACCCACTCAAGCATATGCACTCTAAGCCATACCAGAACCAACATATGGTCAAGTGCCTCATGCTTCTCACTAAGTTTAACCTTGAGTTTCTTTAGTATAAATCAATTAAAGGGCAAGTCATTACCGATAAATTGGTTGAAGAACCCTTAGTAGATAATCAACTTTCTCCTCTTGAGGTCCTAGATGAGTCCATCACAACTCTCTATTAGGCAAACTTCACCTATCAAGTGACCATGTTCTTCAATGAATCAAAATTTCAACATGGTGAGGGAGTAGACATCATCCTTATTCCCTTTCATAGTGAACCTCTTCCTTTGTCCTTCAAGCTAGATTTTAAATATACCAACAACATGGTTGAGTATAAAGCCCTACTGATAGGCCTCTAAACTACGTTAGCCTTGGGAGTTAAAATTATCAACATCTTTGGTGACCCTTAACTTGTGGTATATCAAATCAATGGATCTTATCAATATAAGAATGATGTTTTGCAATAGTATAAACAATTATATTATGTCCTCTTAGCCTCATTTGAACACTATCATATCTAAACCACCCCATGATCTATGAACAAGTTTATCAATATGATGGCTTCCCTCACCTCTCAGATCCTATCTGCACCCTCTGACTCTAAGATATATGTCATTATTTATAGGCTTACCCAACCTTCTTATGTAAAACCAAACTTTCCCATCATATTTAATGTGGAGGATACCCAACTTGACCTTTGGTATCAATAGACCTTCGATTATCTTAACCTTGAAATCATTCCCTATGGTCTTTATAGGAATGCTCGAAGATAATTTATCTAGAGTAACTCATGTTATACCATACTAAGGGGAATTATTTATAAACATGGCTTTGATGGTCTCCTCTTCCACTACCTATGTAGTAACAAGGCCTTTCATGCTATCAGACAAACACATGATGGGATCTATGAGGGACACTTTAGTGGCCTAGTCATTATTAAAAACATCATTTTCCTTGGCTATTACTAGCCTAACCTCAACCAGGACTATTGTGATTATGTGAAAAAGTGTGTCAAATGTCAATAACATGCTAATTTACATCATGCACCTATCCATAGTCTTCGTGTATCCATAGATTTTTTTCCCTTCTCATAATGGGGTTTGGACCTCATTAGTGAAATCAACCCCTATTCTTCATAGTGACACCATTCTATCATCACTGCGACCAAATATTTTACTAAATGGGTAGAGTCTATTCCTCTTGTCTCAATAAAATATGAAAATTTTATTGACTTTATCAATCATCACATTATCTATCATTTTGGTGTTCCTCACAAAATCATCACCAAAAATGGAAAATCCTTCAAAAACAAACAAGTCTAAGGTCTTTGTGACACATTCGATATCAATTTAAGTTTCTCATCACCCTA
>JARHVA010000244.1:4060000-4145000 GCA_037957365.1 Torreya grandis
GGTCAATTATTTCTATAGTCAACCGTTGATGGTTAGGTAATCAACTATCGATGGTCATCGTATAGTGACCTATGATGGTCACTTTTTGACCATCGATGGTTTGTAGTGACCAATGACAGTCAAACACGACCAATGATGATCATTATAATGTGATCATTGGTGATCAAAACTAAACCCTACCCTCCTAAACACCACCATAACTCACCCAAACTGGCCTAATCTTTAATATACCCTAACCTACCCTACCAAACCCCTACCAATCTAAATAAAAACTACCATTTCACCTTGAAAATCAAATAAATCTCTTAAAAACTAACTTAGGTCAACCACCCAACATACACAAATAAAATCTAACATAATTTGCATCCAACCTATCAATTCCAAATACACCACCTACCTCATTCCTTGACCATCATTGAGGAGGAACCCTAGGGCCCATAGTCACCTATTCTTGTGCTTTCCTTCATCCATGCTACATCCTGACCCAATCAAATCTCTATTCCACCCCAATCAAATCAACACCTCACTCACCTAGTCAATTACACAATCATCAAACCATTAAAATGTTTCTCACAAAATGCCAAATAGTGCAATCGTTTGACATAAATATGCTCACATGACCAAACAAAACTATAGTGGTTATTTTTTCCCTCACCCTTCTAGGGCTAACACCCAACTACAAATGGTCAGGGTGACCACTAACAGTCGAACCTGAGTGTCAACCTTGACTATTGATAATCAAAATATAGGGTTTTTCCCTCCATACCACAAATTTTCAAACCACTCTTTACCCAAAAAAAAACTAAGTGCCCACCAATAGAGATCACCTTCTCTACCAACCTTGACCACCAAACTCATTACCTCACTATTGACCATTGTGGCCTGACTATCACATGTTTTTTGATGACCTTGCCTTGGTCCTTTTGACCACACCAACTAAATTGCCAAGTTGAACATTTTGCATTTGCACTACCTTACACACACCTAACCAATTTGTGGCTTCACAATATCACTTCCTACCTTGGATACCCATGAAAATACTAACCTTGACTAGGAGACATATGTTTATGAGTGTATCCCAACTATCACATAAGGTCACATGTTTTACTTGTCACTTATCTTTCTAGTATCGACCTACATTTTTACCAACCATGGCAACTTAGTCCTAGCAGAATTTTGGTTATCATACTTAGTTGCACTTTATGTCTATGTTTTTGCTTTAGTTCCCAATCTATCAACCACCAAATCAACACCAACTTAACCACTTTTCGAACCCACACCCGATTCTATTTCACCTCATCGATTCCTAGTTTGAGGGGAAATACCTCTTCCCATACTCTAGGTAACCAAACCTTCGACACACAATCTATTTTTGTTGTGTAGCTTGTTGATACAAACTTCATAATAAAAAGGGCCAAAATATAGACACTAGAAAACCACACACAATGGTTCTAGATGTTAGAACACCCCTAAACCACCTCAAGACCCCCTAGGGACCATCTCATAACAATTCGATCACAAACCTAAGCTAGGTTAGCTGACTAGCTAACTAACTAACTAAAGCTTTTTACCAAACTTTACTTTTGACCCTCGACCACCAATGGTCATCCTAACCATTGATGGGTAGGCTTGATAATTGATGGTTAGATTACCACTATCTAAATAGTCAGACTCCAGTTAACTCTAGCTTCCTTTTTATATTTAGCTCATCTCAATTGTGTGTGAGTCAATGCATGTGAAAGATAAATTAGAACTGCTTGTTGAAACTTTTATTAACCTATTATTGCACCTTTCCTTTCCTATAAAAAGAGATGAGGAGAAGGTGAAAGGGATCTAGATCTAGAATCAATTAATCACCCACATCTAGAGCCAAAGCCTCTTGCATCAGTACTTCCTTTTGTAGGTGTCCTTCTAGTGAACCAACAAACCAACAATTGTGATAAAGATCCAAAGTGTTTTCACTCATTGGCTAATAGCCAAGTATCGTTACTCTACCAAAATTGATCCAAGTTTCATCAACATATCCTTCAACCCTCCCTTAGATCAACAACCAACAAGCTAAGTATCTATTCTCACTAATTAGTTACTTTGTTTCTATTTCAAAACTAACCTAGCCCAAACCCACCTTTGATATTTCCATTTTTTAACCTTACTAGATCACTTTCTTGAACCAAACCAAAATCCATAGTAACTATCGATGGTTACCCTGACCGTCGATGGTCTGTCTTGATCATCGATGGTTACCCTAACAACCGATGATCACCCCAACTATCGATGGTCACTATTAGACAAATAAATAGAAATATGTTTTCACCCATTAGACCTTAACCAAATCTCAATTTTAGAATTTATACCTAATCACAAAACCCTACCCTATTTTTTGGACCACACCTGATTTGTTTGGCATTAATAACAATTTATTTATTATTATAATTATTCAAAATCACTTATTTATTTATCAATCACTTCTTATATTTCATTTCAATATCTTCTATGGTTTATGCAAGTAATTTAGGTCTCACTTTTAGAACTTGATTGTTTAAAAGTGTGGATTGACAGCCTCCAAGGAAGCTCATGCTTCATGTATCTAGCTTGCTAGACAATCCACCCTACTATCTAACTACTCAACCATTTCTTTGAGTGCTTTCTTATTTGCATGTCATTGTTCCCAAGCCAAAGTGGAGTATCTATAACTGTCTAGATCAATGCATGCACAACATATTAGGGTCTTCTAACCATACCCTTCTCGAGTTTCTTTTCTCTTTCCTCTAAAGAACATAGCCCTTTGATTTAAATTTATCTTTGTTTTTTTGCTTTTCTCTATATTTTTTTCCTTTTTGGTTTTATTATCTTTGTGAGATTTTTATTATTTTTATCTCTTTCAAATTCATTAATTAATTACAATATGTTTAGTAATTTAAAATATAAATTTAACAATGATAATTTGTCTATATTATGCTGTTATCTAATATCAATAAACAATCAAGCCCAATAATAATAATGAGCATATATTCCCAACATGACCATGTCAGCTAGCCATATATGGTAATTCCAACTGCTAGTCATATAATATTAATTTATCTAGGCATAAATCTAAGCTATAAAAAAACTAATTACGTGTAAACCATTAAACTATGCTAGCCACCAAGTGTAAATTATTATCTATTGCAAATGACATTAAACACACTTTGTTAACCATTCAATTATGCATCTAATCATGTATTATCTATCTTTGGCATGTGCAAGGTATTGGTCAGTTTCTTTATCATCCTCCAACATGTCGATCTACATCACCCTCTCTGATAATGCCCTCATTCCATCACACTCTGAGGGATGGGTTCTCTTGCATCCACCTCACAACAAAGCAAGTAGTTAGACCATAATAGTCATGATATACATTCATCATAAAATATATTTAAAATGATAAAACATGATCATAGAGTAAACATTTACTTATAGTTAACTCATAGCAAGGTGATCATGTAACCTAAGCAATATCTTGTTGCCCCATATCAACATATATCTCATAGCTTAGTTAAAAATAACAAATTTAAATTTGTCAACTATAGATTTCTAAGAATAATATAGTAAGTTTACCTGATGAGGAATCATGATGTAATATTTTGGGTTGAAGAATGTGCCTATTATGTTTTCATGTATATCCATTTAGGCCTTCAAAGATTTCATCCCTAAGTTTATTCAAGTCTACTTGGATGACTAGATAGTTTATGGCTTAGTCAAGGACCATTTCTCTAATCTATAACTTATGCTTGATCACTTTCAATTCCTACAAATATCACTAAATCTCAAGAACTATCTTTTTTCTACACCATTTGGTGTTCTTCGAAGACATATTATTTACAAAGATGGACTTTTGGTAGATCTGGCAAAAGTATCTATCATTCTTCACCTCCCAGCACCAAAATCTCGATGTGAACTCCACACCTTTCTAAGACATATAGGTTATTATAAAAAATTCATCTGTGGATATGCAAAGATTGTTGTACCCCTAGAGGAACTTCTAAAACATAACAAGCACTTCATTTGGACTTGCTCTTACTAAGAATCTTTTGAAGATTTAAAGGATAAGTTGGTTACCTCTCCAATCCTTCAATTCCCTAACTAGACAAGCCCATTCCATGTCCATTTTGATGCTTTTAGAATGAGAGTTTGTGCAATTCTTACAAAACTAGGTGAAGGAAACCTTGATCACCTGATCTACTTTGCTAGTAGGAAACTTACTCTAGCTAAGTAGAATTACACTACCACTGAGTGCAAAGCATTGTCAATGGTCTATGATCTAATTTTTTTTTGACAATACTTATTAGCCACTCCATTTGTATTCTATATAGACTATTAAGATTTAAAGTATTTAGTAAATATACCTATGTTACATCAAAACATCTATCACTAGATAGTGTTATTCTAAGAGTTTCAATTCTCTATCATGGTTAAACTTTGCAAAGCCAATTGTGGCCCTGACCATCTATCTCAAATTAATTTTGGAGAACCAACCTATGTTATTAAAGATGACTTTCCTCATATTTAACTCTTACATGTTACTCATGTACCTAGGGATTTGGAATATATTGTAGCCTTTTTAACTACTAGATCAATGCCCGACTGGATAACCCCATAAACCAAGAAACAACTTATGGTCCATGCCACACCCTTTCAACTCATAGGAGGGGACCTTTACAAGCTTAGTCATGATGAAATTCTTTGGTGTTGTGTTATGAAACATGAGTGTTCTCAGGTACTCCAATAAGTTCATGACAGCATTAAAGGTGGACACTATGTTGGAGATGCTACTACACACATGGTTCTATTGGTTGGATTATGGTGGCCTAACCTTTTTAAAGATACCAAACTATATGTTAGGAAGTGTGACATTTATGAGCATGTAGGAAAACTAAATCACTAAGATGTTATTCCCCTATGACCAATTCTCTCTCAAAAAGCATATAAAAATTGGGACATTGATTTTGATGGCCCCATCACACCAGTTGGACGATGAATAAGTTCCCAATATATCATCACTACAACAAATTATCTCACATGATGGATTGAAGCTATGCTAATGAGGGATTATACTACTTTTACCACTATGCATTTCATTTGAGAACATGTCATAACCTAGTTTGGATTCCCACTTAATTTTACTAGTGATTGTGGAACCTATTTCCTAAATGAAACTATTCACATCTTACTTGCTGAGTTTGTGATTATGCATCACAAAACAACACCATATCATCCTCAAGCCAATGTAACTTTTGAGGCATTCAATAATGTCTTAGGCATAACCCTAATAAAAATTTATAATATTGTCCAAGGTGATTGGGATGATAGGGTATCTATGATACTATAAGCTTACTAAGTAAGCTATAAGTACCTGAACAAGAACACACCATTCAACCTAGTATATGGTAAAGAGGTAGTCCTAACAGTTGAGTTCTTGGTACCATCTCTACATATTGTATGCATTAGATAATTGGATGAAGAGTCATCCTTAAAATCACACCTAGATACCTTGTTACAACTATATGAAGCTAGTTTCTTTTCTCATTAGAGTCAAGATGTGGAGAAGTGCAAACAAAAATCATGGCATGATCGACACATCAAGCACAAAATATTTACCCCTGGGATGAAAGTCTTGCTCTATGACTCCAAATTTTTGGGCCATTATAGATAAATTTAAATTCACTAGGATGGTCATTTTGTAATTCATAGCATTCACCCTATCCATGATTGTCGATTACAAAGATTAGATGGCTAATTTTTTCCCAAGCATTACAATGGAAGCTGGCTTTAGTCGTATTTAACTTCTAATTATTTTAGACTATATAATAATAAGGCATATGCCATTCATCTAAGATTTTTTGTTTTTAATAAAATCACTACCTTTGTTGCATGCAACACTTCTTTAATATAAATAGCTTAAGTTTTGTACTTGTATTTCCATGGAGGACCATGACACAATTTTAGTGTGGGGTAAAATGTATCTATATTCATGATTAAAGTAAGGTGCGTAATTTATTTAAGGCATGCAAGTTAATCAAGGCACACAAGTTTCTAAAAGCACACAAGTTACTCAAGGCACACAAGTTACTCAATGCATGCAAATTATTTAAGGTGCTCAAGTTACCCAAGGCATGCAAGTTATTTAAGGCACATAAATTACATAGCCCTAGGATAGGGTATTCCCACTAAATAGTTTGAAAATTTAAAATAGATAAGAACAACTGTCTTCCACTCTAAGGAAAAATGTGGGACACAATTGTCTTCCACTTCAAAGGAAGCATGGGATGGGATGTGTCATTAATGCAAAAAAATAGTGGTTGAAATAAATGTGCCAACATCATGATAAGATAAAACTATTAAATGCATTTATGGTGAGAAGTGATGGTTGAAGAACAACAACCATTAAAAATACATTAATGAAAAAAAGTGATGGATGAAAGGAGAGGGGGTAGTAAATGTGGGTTAACCCCCTTGAGCTTATAAAAAGACAGGTGAGCTCATTTTTACATTTTACCTTTGCTTTCATTTACGATTACAGAGTTGAAAAATGAATAAAATCAGAGAGATTCTAGAGCGACTAAATAAGCATAATGAATCTATAAACATGTATTAATCCAATCATCAAGCTACATAATCAAAATACAACTAACTCCAAAACATGAACACAATAGGGAAACTTGTATTTATAGGTTATAGGCAAAAACATACACCATTAGAGGGCAGTGAAGCAAAAAAATTTGAAGTCACTGACACAACAATCACATATTATTTTAGGAATGTTGGATGGTTACACCTCAACCTTTAGGCTATTCAAAGGGTGATGCATCCTAAGAGGAAGGTCTTAAGGAATAATACATTACTAGAAATATTAGAGAAAGAGGAAGCACTTAAGGGAGAAGCAATATTCATCATATAAGAAACACTTGAAGAACATGCATAACACATGGAAAGAGAAGAAGCTAGTATGGTGCACTAGGCAAAGAAGACACAATCATCTCCACCCCCACTATTGATGATCAAAGAAATGCAGTACCTGGAGATGGTTTTGTGCATAGAAAACTATATCTTAAATATACCCACTAGCATTATTTTTTATTACAACCATTGTCAACCTAGGAATAAGGTTAAATTTTAGAATGACTACCAGGTTGAGCACTAAAACACCAAGAACCAATTGGTATATGACCTCAAGATATTCAATGCCTTGGTTGCTATAAGGTTGTTCTAATTATTTAATATAATTTACTTTGTAAAACCCATGGAGGAAATCAAGTTCTTACTATCACACGTCCATGAGGACTATCTCTATTTCATCAGGGACAACATGAGGATCACACTCAGGAGGATAAGTAAGGTGTCAAGGATGTAGTGTTTAGGATTTGATGTAGTGTATGACATGGGGGAATATGACAAGATTATAAATATAGTCATAGTGTTGATGCATCAAAAGTATGGCCACACCATGTACACCAAAAAATTATAGGATCTTACCCTCTGGGTTACAACACACATTATAATGACCAAGATCAGTGGCATTGATCATTAGAAAGGGGTACATATGGCCCACCTATACATCACCCAAAAAGTTACTGAGGGTTTAAAGTATAATTAGGATATGTAATTTAGCCATAAAATTATTGAGGATGTGGAGAAGACCCATCAGATACCGGATCATATGTTTCCATAGGGAGTATTTTTATTATTAAATATTTTTTATGAGATTAATGTACCTGATTACACCATAGGAGTATTGAATTGGGCATACCCACCTAAGAACAAGTCCCATGATGAGTGTTATAAGGCATTCACATGCCTAGATCACATCACCCCCTCTTATGTAATAAAAATGAAGTCTTGGTTTGATGAAATGAAAGAAGCATTCAGGAATGAATGGTATATTCTAAAAGACTTGCCCACCCTAGCCGGTGAGCAAGCTTAATTCGCTATGAAGCAACACTTCTCATTAGAACACATCAGAATGGTCCCTTTGGAATAAATATTTATGTTTTTAAAGCTACCTTATGCCTTTTTGGTGTGTTAATTCATCAACTCAGTGAACTATATATGTGACGCATAGCCTATTGCTTTGGAGGTAGATAGAGTTGACTTGGAGATTCACACTCTCTAAAGATGTACATCTATCTAGTAAATAAGGCATATAGAGAGAAGATGGATACTAACTAGAAAAAAATTAAGGTCAAACTAATATTGGTGGGAGAATAGGTGCACAATCTATTCTATATGTTGTGACCTAGGAAGAAGAGCTCAAATGACATAGAGCATATATGAGAAAAGCTCCCATTAGTACCTACTCTGGTGAAGAATAAGTAGGTTGGACATGATGCTAGTGTAATTTCTCAATAGGTTCTTCCAAAATGGTAGAGGACTACCCAAGTGCTACAATTTAATCCTTCTCTTCCCTGACCTTCTCATCCTCATCATTCTCCTCTTAGACCTTCTCCTCCCCAACCTTCTCCTTTATTGAGAAAGAAGAACCTACAATCTAGAAAGAAGAGTCTACCTCGAACTCTGAGAAGACACCTTCCCTAACATGAGAGGAGGAGGCCACCTTTAAAGACTTACCATTGGACATTGGGGGTCCATATGGCGAAGAGGGGGATGGTGATGACCAATAGATGAGCGAAATGGTTATCAGTAGAACTTATTTAGCTACCAATATAGAGTTTAAAATATTTGAGCATGACCCAAATAAAGGGAAGGAGCCTACCAAGTCTAAGGAGGAACCTGATCTGTAAACTGAAAATACAAGTGTATTACATTCAAAAATCACTTGTTCATGTTTATGAGATCCTTCAAATTTTCACTTTCTTGTGTTTAATTTGCATAAAGAAACTAAAATCAAAATTAAAATGAAGATCAAAATGCAATAATAATTAGAGAAAATCAAAGACAACACCAGCAAATTGATAACGGAGTTCAGCTTCAGTAGCCTACATCTCTGGGTCCGCCCAATAGTGAGGACCGTTATATTAAAATGCTGCAATAAATGGCTTCAAAAACCTTTACAAATCTTCAATTTTGCCTTCTATGATCTTTATTTTCCTACAAATATTTATCTTAGACCTAAAAACAAAAGCCCAAGGCCATACAAGGCAAAAAAAAGGCTCTAATCCTCTTAATTCTCTTTACACAGTCAGAAATCCATGTCAATACAAGTAAACATTACTCCCTTTTATAACATTTTAGCCACTGTGACGGAAGCGGTCAAGACCTTAGCCTTTTAGGTGCCAGGTCTCAAGTTCCAAACTCTCCTCCTCCTTTATAGGTGCCTAGGGAAGTGGGCAAGGGCATCCTTCCTCCATGAGCATGCTTTGACCAAGGATTTATTCCCACATTTGCTGGGAGTGGTTGTTTTATTGCTTTAAATAGAAAGTTTGTTGAAATTTTCAAATGAGAAAGGTTTGGGTGCCAACTTTGGACGCCACCTAGCCTGTTTAAATGCCTAATAATGAGGGAGGTGCTTAGTGTTTGTGGCGTGGAGGTTTGGTGCCTATTTTGATTTTGAAAAGGTCAAATATCATGTGCATCAAATAAAACACCTAATAATTTTTTTGCCCCCTAATTATGTTCCATGTGTAAAATGGAGATTGGTCCACTTGGCATTCCTCAACTGTTCCATGTCACTTTTGACATCCCTATCACATGATTTATTCAACTAGTTATATCTTGAGTATTCAGACTCCATTTTTCAAACCACAAAAAGTGCTAGAAAACTCTTGATGAAAACTACAATGTGTAAATGATTTGAACTGAATTTGAAGACTTTGAAAAATATAATGGTACATGGATCCACCTGGATCATTCTTCCCCGATGGGAACTTTTGGACCTCCAAAAGTTGAAATTAATTGGTAATGAGGTGAGGGTATTTTTCCCTCACCTTTCTAACTTTCATCCATCTGGCCTTGCTTGGGTGCATCCCTTTGAGACCAACAAAAAGATATTCAACATTACCTCTTCACAAAGTCTGCATATTCCTATCAAGTATAGTATCTTCCTACAATTTTGTTAGATATTCAGGAGAAAAATCATCAATGGAAGGAACATATACACTTTCATCATGATAAATGATTATTGGAGGCTCATATAATTTCAAAATTTTCACATTTATAACTGAATAAATCTGCATGTAAGATGATAAATCTAATTGAAAATCATTTGTGCCAATTTTTTCCGTTATCTGAAAAGGACCATACCAGCTTGGTTTCAACTTTTTACCTTCACATGTCAGTCTTTCCTTACTAATGTGAAGCCATACCATATCACCTACAACAAATTGGTGATCAATACGATGTTTGCCATTCTTGGCTTTGTACTTGGCTTGACTTTTCTCCAATTGAGTATGAACAGTTTGATGAATGAGCTGTATTTGTTCAATGAACTTCTTGGCTTGAATGGCTTCTTTTGGTTCACCAACAGCTGTATCCTATCCATAGCAAACATCTATAGGAGATTTAGGCAAGTATCCATAACAAAATTCAAATGGTGATTTCATAGTAGAAGAATGAAGTGCCCAGTTATATGCATGCTGTATGTAACACAATTGTTCATCCCATAACTTTGGATTTTTATTGCTATAACCCCTAAGTAAATGTACCACAATGCGGTTCACAACCTCTGTTTGTCTGTTAGTTTGTGGATGAAATGTAGTGCTCTTTTTTAATTTAGTGTCCATTAGTCCCCACAAAGTTGACCAAAACTCCCCAATAAATCGAGAATATCGATCAAAAATAATTGAAGTAGGCAAACCAAAATGAACCCATACATGTTTAAAGAACAAATATGCAGTGCCTTCGCCAGTAATTTGCTTAGTGCAAGGAATCAAAACACACATTTTGATAAATCTATCCACAACCACATATAAATAGTCATGTTTTTTTTGTGTCATAGGCAATCCCCCCACAAAATCCATAGAGATACTTTCCCAGGGGCAAGTAGGAATAGGTAGAGGAGTGTAAAGTCCTAATTTCCTGTTACTATGTTTACTTGTGGCATAAAGAGTACATCCCCTTATATATTTAGCAACATTTTCCTGCATACAAGGCCAACAACAATACATTTTCAAATGTGCAACCATTTTAACAGCTCCAAAATGACCAAAAATAAGAGAAGTATGTGCTTCTCTAATCATGTGCACCCTCTCATTTTGAGGAATACATAGTTTACCCAAATAATACATATAGATCATCATCCCTTACATTATCTCCAATCACAAACTAAGCTACAACAGTCTAGACATTTTCGTTGGATGGGTTTCTTACAACAATCTCATCTTGTGATCAAGTATAAAAAAGGAATTCAGAATAAGGTTGTAGGTATGCTATCTCGACCTCCTATGGTTGTTGCATCTATTCTTTTACAACAGGGTTCTTTGTCTCATGAAAGTTATAAAGAACAATATGTGAATGATCTTGATTTTCAGGATGTTTATAAAGACTTGATGAGTAGTAGACAAGTAGAAGAATTGGACTATCATGTACACAATGGTCTTTTGTATCATTTGGGTAAACTATGTATTCCTCAAAATCTGATCTGTAAATTGAAAATACAAGTGTATTACATTCGAAAATCACTTGTTCATGTCTATGAGATCCTTCAAATTTTCACTTTCTTGTGTTTAATTTGCATAAAGAAATTAAAATCAGAATTAAAATGAAGATTAGAATGCAATAATAATCAGAGAAAATCAAAGATAACACCAACAAATTGATAACGGAGTTCAGCTTCAATAGCCTACATCTCCGGGTCTGCCCAATAGTGAGGACTGTTCTATTAAAATGCTACAACAAATGGCTTCAAAAACATTTACAAATCTTCAATTTCACCTTCTATGATCTTTATTTTCCTATAAATATTTCTCTTAGACTTGAAAACAAAAGCCCAAGGCTGTACAAGGCAAAAACAAGGCTTATTGTATTATTGTTTCTTTGCCCATTAAGTAATGTTTCCATTTTTTAACACTTTGAACCAATGCATACAATTCCTTATCATAAGTTGGATATTTTCTTACTGCACTTGTAAAGGTTTCAGAATGATAACAAACTGGTTTCTTACCTTGCATTAAAATAGCTCCCATAGCATACTCACTTGCATCCGTCTGAATCTCAAATGGTTGTTGTATATCAGGAAGTGCCAAGACCAGAGCAGTACTTATCTTTTCTTTCAAAGTATCGAAGGATTTTTGATGTTTGCCTCCCCACTGAAAGACCTATTTCACACTTTTCAAAAAATTCAAAGGTGATGCAATATATGAAAATTGAGCAATAAACTTCCTCCAAAACTGTACTGCACCAAGAAAACTCCTAACCTTAGTTGTGTTAGTGGGTGTAGGCCAATTAACAATGACTGCCACTTTTGCAGGATCAATTTTCAATTTACCATGTCCTACAATGTAACCCAAGTATATCAAAGAGGTCTTGCCAAATTCACATTTTGACATTTTCAGATAAAGTTTTTCCCTTCGTAATGCATCCATGACTTTCTTAATGTGGATCACATGCTCTTCCCATGACTTGCTGAAAATCAATATATCATCTAAGTAAACTATAAAAAAATTATCAAAGAACTATCTAAAAACATCATTCATCAATCTCATGAATGTAGCCGGGGCATTACACAACCCAAAAGACATAACAAGCCATTCAAACAATCCCTATTTTGTCTTAAAGGTAGTTTTCCATACATCACCTTCATTAATTCTTACTTGATGATATCCACTTCTCAAATCCAGCTTAGTGAAATAAATAGCATGTTTTAATTGATCCAAAAAATCATCTACATGAGGAAGAGGGTAATGATTCTTAATAGTAATTTTGTTTAAAGCACGAAAATCAACACACATTCACCAAGTGCCATCTTTCTTTGGCACCAAAATAATTGGCAAACCAACAGGAGATGAACTTGGATGAATAACACCTCTATCCAATAGATCCATTACCTATTTCTTGATTTCCTCATTTTCTACCACTGATAACCTGTACATGCCAATGTTAGGGAGAGAAGAATCTTGCAATAGCTGAATTTCATGTTGAACTTACCTTTTGGGAGGTAAGCCCTTAGGATCCTGAAATACATCATCGTAAGTAGAAATGATTTCAACCAATTCATTCTTGTGTCTAGGATCACACTTTTCCAAAGCTTGAGAATATTCTATTTCCTTAGACTTAATCAACATGAGACAAAAATTCTTGCTTGAATTAACTAGTCTTTTCATTTGCCTTGTTGTAACCAAGGAAAGACTTGTTCTAATGTGATGTGCTCTAACTATATATTCAATGCCATCCTTAACAAGCAAGTACTTATTCTTCTCTCTATATAAGATTGCTTTTCTATCATAAATATATGGGCTTCCCAAAATAATCCCACATATGTCCAATGGAACAACATCCAACTCAACCTCATCTATGAACTTGGATGTGATGGCAAACCTTAGCCTACAAGTTTGTGAGACTTGTAGCTTTGAATTGTCACACACCCAACCTAGTGGATAAGGATTTGGATGGGGATTGGTTTGTAAGCCTAGCTTCTTAACAACCTCTTCAAAAATTAAATTTGCTTGTGAACCACTATCAAATAGAGTGTCAATCTTAGTATGCTTTGAAATAACTCTAATGTGGAACAATTCATTTTTTTTCTTATCAACATGCACAGAATTCTGTCTAGAAGAAGATGCATCATTTGATGACTTAGTGCTAGAAACTGAAAGAGAAAAATCATTATGTAAACCCATAGCTGTGATCTTAGTTTCATCACCTGAATTTGATCCTAACTCCTAAACCATAGCATTAGCCTTCTTTTCTTTCTTTTGAAACTTTCTAGGCCTTAACTCAGGATGTAGTTTCCAACACTTACACTCATCATGATTTTTCTTGAAATGATTACAAAATGGTTTTCCTTCTTCTTTTTTAACAGTATAAGTGGATTTTTGTTTATCCATTCCTGATGAACTTTTGCCTTTAGAATGCTTAACATTAGATTGCTTACTTTTTACTTTAGGAAAAGATTCTTTTGATTGTTTTCCTCTAGCCTCTAAATGAGTGGCTTGAACACATACTACATCTAAATTAGTGGGATTGAACATAAGAATCATATGTCTTAAGTAACTATGCAACCCACTTATATATTTTAGCAGTGTTTCTTATGTGTATAGAGGAACATTCAAAAGTAAAGCTTTTTTCCTAAAATCTTGTGTATAATCTTGAACACTTTGGCCTTTTCCTTGTCTGAAACTTTGCCAATCCATCATGGCTTGTTGCATATAGCCTAAAGGATAGAATTGCTTTCTGAGTTCTTCAATAAATTCATTCCAAGTAGAAATCGAGTTACCTTTTTGAAGCTCGACTTCCTTCAACTTACTCTCCCACTAGATGAGAGCTGTACCTCCCATACAAAGAGTAGCCAAATGATTTTTTGACTCATCCGCTGCAATCTTTTGGACCCTAAAATAAACTTCAATCTGCTTGACCTAATTATCCAACTTTTTAGCATTAACTTTGCCATTAAACATTGGTAATTCAAACTTAATATCCAATTTTAGTGAAGGGAGAGATTCCACAATTTTTTTACCGTCATCTGATGGAGAAGGTTTTTCGATTTCTTTACCTTTCGATTCTCGTGAATCACCTTCTTTTTCATTCTCAGATTTCATTTGTTTGTCATAGTATAGTTCCTCAACCATGCTTCTCATGTCCATGAAAGCTCGATGGAAAGCTTGTTCAGATTCCATCTCTTATTCGGCCATCCTTGAAGCATGCCTTGAACCAATCTTTGGATTATACTCAACGAGTTTTCCTTCACCCTTTTTGGATTTAGACCTTGTCAACATACACTAGCAATCACTATTAAATAACAACCACTCTGATACCAGAAACCTGATCTGTAAATTAAAAATACAAGTGTATTACATTTAAAAATCACTTGTTCATGTTTATGAGATCCTTCAAATTTTCACTTTCTTGTGTTTAATTTGCATAAAAAAATTAAAATTAGAATTAAAATGAAGATTAGAATGCAATAATAATCAAATAAAATCAAAGACAACACCAGCAAATTGATAACAGAGTTTGGCTTCAATAGCCTACATCTCCGGGTCCACCCAATAGTGACGACCGTTCTATTAAAATGCTGCAACAAATGGCTTCAAAAACCTTTAGAAATATTCAATTTTGCCTTCTCTAATCTTTATTTGCCTGCAAATATTTCTCTTAGACCTAAAAATAAAATCCCAAGGCCGTATAAGGCAAAAACAAGGTTCTAATCCTCTTAATTCTCTTTACACAGTCAGAAATCTGTGTCAATACAAGTAAAAATTACTCCCTTTTATAACATTTCAGCCACCGTGGTTGAAGTGGTCAAGACCTTAGCCTTTTAGGTGCCAGGTCTCAAGTTCCAAACTCTCCTCCTCCTTTCTAGGTGCCTAGGGAAGTGGGCAAGGGCATCCTTCCTCCATGAGCGTGCTTTGACCAAGGATTTAGTCCCACATTTGCTGGGAGTGGTTGTTTTATTGCTTTAAATAGAAAGTTTATTGACATTTTCAAATGAGAAAGTTTTGGGAGCCAACTTTGGATGCCACCTAGCATGTTCAAACACCTAATAATGAGGGAGGCGCTTAGTGTTTGTGGCGTGGAGGTTTGGCACCTATTTTGATTTTGAAAAGGTCAAATATCATGTGCATCAAATAAAAAACTTAATAATTTTTTTGCCCCCTAATTATTTCCATGTGTCAAATGGAGATTGGTCCACTTGGCATTCCTTAACTGTGCCACGTCACTTTTGACATCTCTGTCACATGATTTCTTGAACTGGCTATATCTTGAGCATTCAGACTCCATTTTTTGAATTGTGAAAAGTGCTAGAAAGCACTCGATGAATACTACAATGTGCAAATGATTTGAACTAAATTTGAAAACTTTAAAAAATAGAACAGTACATGGATCCACTTGGATCAGAACCGTCCATTGATGCATTCACTAATATGTGCATTTAGTATCAAAAATACATCCTTGAAAGGATGTTATATTTATAGCTGCACTTCCTTCCCCAAGATGCAACCCTGTATACAAGGTGATAGATGTCCTTCCTATTAGATGTATATAATGAGGAGTGACATTTTGAGATCCCTCATGATAGCCTCCTTTTAGGTATTGATACTTCAATGCTACCAAAACCACTATGGGTTGATCCTCAAAAGATCACCCCTCTGCAAGCTAGCACTACATTTTTGAAGATGGATTTTGAAGTCGCATGCCAAAACATACTCTCATACTTTGACATGTGTGATGTAAAGAATAAACATGGCCAAGTAGTGGCCATGTATGAAAAAGATGTTGCTACCAAGAAGGTGCTTATGGAAGAAGTGGATGTTTTGAAATAAAAAATAAAAGAGGCCACAGAGGCTAAGGTTAAAACCTTGAATTTGTGTAAGACAATTTTGGGCCAAGAGCCAACACTAGTGGATGGAGTGCCTCTCAATGGGGATGCCATAAATAAATTAGAGACCTTAGTGAATATCCTTTTGAAGCACTACAAAGATCATCCTACATTGAGGAATGAGGTACTAACACTAGTAGATCAATTCACTAAGGCAATCAAAGTATGCAAGTGCACCCTTGAAAGAGTTAGGGAATTCATCCCCATCTTAGATGGGATTTTTGAAAGATTGGCAGGACTAAATAAAATCTTGGAGGCTCAGATCCATGTAGAGGAATCTTAGAAGTAGCAAATGGTTGATGTTTCCCTCTTAATAAGGGATCACACTAAGAGCATAAAGGCATTCAAAGATGTTGAAACAATGGAATATAAAATAAATGCATGTCACCAATAATTGAATGCCACTTTTGTAACCCTCTAAAGATAGGTTGTCTATGAATTCTTGACTTTAGAAGAAGTCCAGAAGGATGCCAACATATCCTTGGATACTTTGGTCAAAAATATCAACAAGAATTTTGATCAACCTAAGGAGATGAAGAAGTCCAAAGCAGCCATTGAAGAAATAAATACAAAGTTGCTTGACACATTGTCACATTGGGACAATGTCAAGAAGAAAATCAAATAGGTAGGGACTAAATTTTTGGTGGAGGCCACAACCAAAACTTAGTCTGAGATGAACTAAGAGATTAGTGTGGGGTGATGTTAAACCCCAAATTTAGCTAAGTGTTTTGGTATTTTGGCACAAAACCAACACAATGTAGAAGGAGCATAGCACATAAAGACTATGGCACGAAACTAGACTAGTGCAGAAGTACCATGGCATAGAACTAGTGAGGCATAAAAGGACATGGATGTGGAGACACCTGCACAAGAGGACACAGTTAAAGAGGAGAATTAAACATGAGGAACTTGAGAGCATAAGACTCAGAATAACAATGAAAAACTTGAGGAGCACATGAGAAGCGAGAGATGGTTAAAGAGTGATTTTCAAGGGTCACCCAAACCTTATTCATCGAGAGTTTTACACTGGCCCGCAAAGAGATAGACACATGGCAGCAAAGATCTAGCATAGAATGAGTATATAAGGGGCATAAAGGCTTGGGTCCTTAAGAGAAAATAGTTAATAGACTACCACGATTCTCAATTCATGGATATTTCATTGTCTAATTACTCATGTCATTAATGTTGTAACTACTTGGTTAGGAAAAAATAAGTATAAATACCCCTGTATGAAAGCATTATAAGAGATAGATTTTGGGCATCTTTCTATATAAGCATAATATAGAGTTTATGGTATTTCATTTAGCTATGTTGTTTAAGTTCTAGTTAATTGTTATTTATGCACATATAATTATGTTATCTTGGTTAATACTTAGTGTTATCATTATTGAAGTACTTGAGTTGAAACGTAGTATGAGTTCTATGCATACTTTTACTTTTTCTGAGTAGCAATTCTAAACTTCAATGGCATTAATCTGCATAATTATGGTGGTTGAGCTTAATGATACAAGGATCAAATTAGTCTATCTCTTTTTATATGTAACTTCTAATCATATATAAATTTAAACTCAAATAATATAACTAGTATGTTACTACGCAACATAACCCATAAGAGCCAGTTTCTAGCTACATGTTTTAGGTGAGCGCATAAAACCACAGTCTTACATGAAGGGCCAGCATGCTAGCTCATTGGGGATACACTCAAACAATGGAAACATTATTAAGAATAAAAACCCAACACATTATATATGAATCTAGATACTCCTAATTACCTGGGGGATCTTGTAGAACTGTAGGAGGGATAATAGGGTTAGGAGGAGGGTTAGACATAGAGTTATGAGGAGGGTTAGGAAGAGGGTTAGTTAGGTGGCCTCTTGCAATAGAATAGGATATTTAAAATACATAATTTATAAATCAAACAATGCAAATAACAAAAAATTATAAGAATTATGGTTATTAAGTTTAGTTTTTTAACACTTACCTCCTTTTCATGGTGGCATCATTGACATGGCAAGGTTTTTATCTTTCCAACAAAGATTGCATGGTAGCACAACTATCAGATCAAAATGTGATCACGTGATGGCACAAGACAACAAATAGAAAACACAAATGAGATGTTTAGTGGCTTGAGTGGGTTTTTAAAACTGTCAATGTTTATAACACATGCATTTTTGGCACTATAAATTAGTATGCATTTCTAACACTATAAACACATATGTGTTATAACAAGTATGTGTTATGGATCGGTATCCCTGAGCCTAAAATTAAAATAACATGTACACCTTATGTTTATAATGCATACGCATTATGAGAAATGTCTACAAAATTATCCCCCAATTCTATGCACATACCCATGACATGATTTATAGTGGAAGGAGCTTGTTTTTTTGATGAAGATGATTAATTTAGTGGAGAAAGGAGGACTAACATCATAACTACTTGATATGATTTCTATCCTCCAAGCATGAGAGATTTAATATTCCCTTGTATCATTACCATCTTCTCTACGTGTGGGAGACTTAATACTCTCTAAGTTTATCATTTCCATCCTCTCTGAGTGTGAAAGAGTTAATACTCTCATTTTTCATTGTTATCATATCCGATTGTGGGAGAGTTAATATTCTCTTTTTTCAAATGATTATCATTGAGGCCATCAAAGTCTTATACATATTTATTTTTAATAAGATTGAAATTTTATAATTGCATGATCACCTATATTTTCTATGATATTAGTAGCTTGATTAGCCTCCCTAAAACAATGTTTGTTTTCAGTTTCATTGAATTTTAGGAGCATTTTGAGAGAACTTTGGTTTCAAATTTGAGCTCATATTCCAATTCAAGGGGAGGAACCTTTCTTCGATTTTGAATTGACTACATCAAAATGGAATATTAATTACTACCATTCTTTACAAAAAAATATTGAATAAATTCAACAGATTAAATTTTAGAATTTAGTTGTTTAACATTAAATTCCAAAAACTTTAAAATTGGAATCCATAGAATATGATATGTAATTCCAATAAACTCTAAATTAGAATCCAATAATAGTGAAACTAGATTCCAATATTTGATATAATTGATACTATAAAAATCTAATACTAATAGTTTCAGTTTTTAATCTGAAATAGATTATGTCCAAATTTAATGAAACAATGGTTAAAGGTGCAAGTTACATTGGAAGGGATGGTTTAATTTTTTATTTTGGTAAAGTGGGGTTTTGTAAAGTGAAAGAGTCTGTAATGGCACATCCAAAAGCACCTTATTCATACTACACGATGCAATCCTCAAAGTGATGGAATGTGAAATGGGCTTAGAAAGGTCAACCATTACACAGATCCTCACAAAGTTGTTTAGGCTAGAAGCAAATCATCATCTATCTTAATGCACTGCCCAATTTTTTTAATCAACTATTAAAGCAACAAAAGATCTCTCAATAATGGAGGCAAAATGTAAAGTTGAATCTAGACAAGGATTGATATAATTATAACCGAATATGGATTTAAAAGGGTCTCGAAGGACTCATGAAAACACCATGCTTCTTAAAATTCTAGGGTATTTTATTCCAAACATAGTCATTATCATCCCCATAAGAGAAATGAGCCATAAAGAAATGAATATCTAACATTGTTATCTTAGGATTAGAAATCTTGAGCTAGGTAGATTTCATCCATGTGTTGATTATGTCCGCAAATGGTTGATTCTCAAAATTCAAAAGACGGTGGATCCATCGTTGATTACCAACTCATGGGTCTCCTTGGAAAAAAATATGTCCACATCGCCAAGAGAGAAAAGAGCATGTGTCTCCTCTTACAGATTAACAGAGTCTATCTAGGGAATGTTTTGGTCTAACTCTTGATGGAGGATGTCTCCAATGACTATTATGCCCCTCTCAAATATGTATTACTACATAATTTTATCTAAAATATGTGGAGAGATATCATTCTTGAAGCATTTATTCCACTTATATCACAAATTGTTTATTCTATTTATATCACAAACCCAATATAAAATAGAAAATTGCCTACTTTATTTATGTCACAAATTTAATATAAGATAAACATCTCGAGAATGATATCTCTTGATGTATTTTACATAAATTTATCTAAAATAGATATATTAGTAACCGTTGTGCATTTTGCATATTTATTTAACAGAAAATATGAAGTTTTTTTGTAAAACTTGAAATGCATAATATACATCACATTAAATCATACAAAATTGTAACAAATATTACATTAAATCACCCAAAACTTAAATATACATAATCTAAAATTCTGAATCTAAACAGTTATTTAATACTCATCATAATGTACTGTATACATCACATAAAATGTCAAATAATGAATAAGTACACATCACATAAAAAGCCAAATAATGAATAAGTACATGATTTTTTTTCATAATTACATGAAATTATTTTCCCTCTAAGAGTTTTAATCTCTCTTCTTCAACTTTTTGTTTGAAAAGTTGTTTTCCATTTTTTAGCTTTTCATAGCGGTTATATGTAAATGGACGTAATATTCATAGTCCTTCCAGGGAGTTTACATGAGATATAGCCATAAATGTTATTCATGTTATTTCTCTATGACCTATATCAATTGTGTTTTTTGAAAGAGTCAAAACTTGTGATTTGTGTATTGTTAATGCCCAAGCCAACTACAAGGGTAGTTGGGTTGTGTGTCCCCTCTATATTGGTGCAATTAGAACTCTTTATGGATTTTCTTCTTCAAATGGTATTCTTGAGTAACTATCATACTCAACCATATCATATGTTGGTGGTTCTAGTGGGGCACTCCAAGGTTTGTATATTATACTTCTAATATACTCTAGAGCTCTATTTACAAGACCTACTTTTATCTGTAGACATCTAATTCCTATCACTATTATGTTAAAATTGTCAATCTAAATGATATTTTGCGATGACGTACAATCTGGGCTAGAATAACTAAAAACACTCTAAATCAATCGACCTTGTCATAAAAAAGTACCAATTTGTGCTAATATATCTCTGAATGGGGTAATGCATTTTATGTGATTATTATATTTTCTTAAATTATTTTAAATCAAATTATAACCATGAAAAATGATGTCCTAGACCATTGGATTATTCTAACTCGATAGCACATGTCACGTGCATGTGTTATTTTCCGCATACAATACCCTAACTGGGGTGTTACACTATACACAACTCACACCTTTTAATTGTATTCCAGTCAAATTATGACTCAGTAAATTGACATTCTGACTAGGTTGATAAATCGTACAATAGATTTTTAAATAATTGTAATAAATTAATCAAAATCACTTAAACAAATTAAATCAAATTAAGGGATTAAGTAAAAATTCCATAAAAGTTATTGAAAATAGTTTATGAAATTATTAATCATTATGTAGGTTGTCATCTATAGGCCATTTATGGGATAAATATTTAGATTAAGCCCTCCCATACCTTATCAATGCTCCATTATTCCAAGTATTGATGAGGGTATTTATGGCTTGTCCCTCCAAAATCGAATCAATTCATGGCTACACATCTTGATCTCAAGATGGATGGCCATGGTTGATTTTGATCAATCTTGAAAAGTTATAAATTATAAGTCCATGAACACTATTGTAAGCTCTTTTTGTGTAAATCTATTATGTAGAATTATCTTCACAAAACTCAAATTAGGCAAACTTATTATGCCAAATTATCTTTAGATGACCTTCATTCATTCACACCAAATTGACAAATCTTATGAGCCTAATCCATTAGTGAACTAGGAGATGCTGAAGGCACATGTTACTCTTCATTGACAAAGACTTAGAGCACCAAATCCATGGAAAAGCATGCTTCTTGATTGTTTGTGAATGAGAATAGCTACTTAGAAGGTTTGATGGTATTTATTTCTTAATTAGCTCTTTAAAATCATTAGCAACACCCCTTGAAGGAGTAGGCATGATATACTAGGTCTTTATGCTTATTTTAAAGATTTTCTTGACTAACACATGATATAACCTTTTCTTGTAATCCTAATTTACATTTTGTCATGCCCGATGGGACCATACATTCCACACATCTCTTGATTACTCTAATTATGCATTCAGACCCTCTTTGGAGACTATTTTACTCTTCTTTTTCTCTCATTTTACATTTTTTATAATGTTTAGATCAATCAGAGAATTTGACTTGTAGAACAATAAAATCAACCTGAAAATCAATGAAACAACCTGGAAAGTGGTAGAATCGAACTATGTAATGATAAAATCAAACATATGAATGAAGAAATTGATTTGTCTATTTTCTATCTCTATCTATATGTTTTACAAAAATGGTGAAATCAACCTGGGGATTGGTGGATTTGACTTATCGAATGACAGATTTGACACACAAATAACGAAATCATCCTAGACCAGAAACCTATAGGTAATTATTTTGTTTCTATTATTTTTTATCATTTTTATCACTTTGGTAGAATCACCATACTCATCAATGGAAATGCCCTACTAATCAATGAAATTGCCCTATAATCGATGGGATTATAAACTGTGTCTTTTTTTCTCTCTGTCTTGCAGTAAATCATCTTGATAAATGGCAGAATCGACTTGTTGAACTATAGAATTGACCTGCTAAATGACAAAAATGCTCTACATAATAGTGGAATCAACTTGCATAAAAAACCAGAGAGCTAAAACAATGAGTTTCAATTCTAATTAACAATCATACACTTTTATTTAAACTTCTAATCCTTTGTTTTATAGGTGTTAAAGACACTTAGTTTCAATTTTATAACAACCAAAAGCAAATTTCACGTCACATTTTCACTTGGTGTTCTAAAAAATGAATTCAAAATTTAGTTAAATGCTCTTAAGAGCTTTTGATTTTTTGTTGTTTTTATATGTTAAATTTTTCAAAATGAGTGCAGGGTGTATGCTCTCCCCTTGGCCCCTTTAGGTAAATTGGGTGATCAAAAGTGATTTAATTTTTTTTGTCACTTTGTCCAAGTGTGGAGGAAAGTCACCAAGGCCCTCCCCAAAATCTGTATGATTTAGGTGATCCCAAAATGACACTAAAGTCCTTCTACTTCTTGACTTATGGGTGGGAATTCATATCCTCTCCACGAGTTCTTTATGGAAGTGTTGACCCAAGAATTCATCTCTCGACATTATTTCAACTCCACTCCATGATAGGGTATATAAATTAGGGCATGAGATACTATGATTGCTAGGGGATAAGTGGCTAGCCTCTCTAATCATAACAAAAACCTAAGTCATATATGGATAACTAGGGGACTCTACTAAGTAGTGCATGGGGCTTTATGTGATAACGTAATAGAAAAAAATGTAGTGGTAAAAATCATAGTAGTAAAAATATAGTATGACAAAAATATAGTATGAAAAAAAATATTTTTAGGATAAAACATAGTGAGAAAAAGATGTAGAAGTATTGGTAATGTCGTAAAAAATATCACAAAGAGCATAATTAGAACATTTTAGTGATTATCACATTGTTTATATGTTGTCTAGTTCATTTTGGTGATAGTAGTTAATATTTCATGGTATAAAAGTAATGCACCAAATTTACAAGCAAAATAATAGAAAAAAATGTGATTTCGTGAGTTTGGACCTTTAGTTAAAAGTTGTGTCATATTCTATGTGAATGCATCCCTTAATATGTTTTATTCCTAAAATATTTTATCCTTGATACATTTTTTCTTTGCTATGTTTTATCCTCGTTACATTTTTCATGCTATGTTTTTAACCTCCATGTTTTTGTCCACTACTTTTTCGATGGATGTTGTGCAGTATGAACTCAATTGATTTGATTATATCTATAGTGTTAACCACATTTTAGACCATCTAGAAACACATAAAAATTATAGATTTAGAACAACCCTACTTGCCACAAAAATATGGTTGATGTAGGGCAAGTAGCCCAAAGTTCTAAGTTGACATATGAACTCTTGAGAGAAGAGGGGGCTTGAAAATTCTACTTTTCTTGTGCAATTAATTTCTTGTATTTATAATTATTTCCTCTCAAGATCAAAGTATATAGAGAAAATTTGATGGTATTATGCTACCTTGTCAGTTTATAAGAATAAGATGATACACTTAGAAGTTTTTGTTGTCTTTCTTTTTTCCTTACATGGTTTTTTGAGTCTAAAACTATTTGTGTGAACCAAAATGAATCAAAACTAAACACTTATACCATTTAATTTAAATAAAAAGGCATTACACTGGTGAAATTAAAAAAACTTTTTTTGCCTTGTTCAAAAGATCAGTCAAATCATTTGTGTTTATGTTTCCAAAAGCAAAGTCATTGCATTATTCATCTGAAGTCTAGACTATTTACCACTTGCAAAAATTAAATTCCTTTAAACTTAAATTAAACATTTTACCTTTCTAAGTTTTAATCCAAAATATGATTGGTTTATGCTAGAGTCTTGCCTATAACTTGGGCTTGGGTGGTTCACCTTTTGCATTTGGTTTGATTACTTTGGGTAAAATTTCTCATGTGGTTTGAAGGTTGTTTGTCTAGACTTTGTCTCCTCTTATTTTGATTTTGAACTTACGTCATCTTGTGTTTAATTACACTCTAATTTATTGAACCATTCTACCTTCTTTTCCATGTGGCACCATCATTTTCCCCTTTTATTCTTGGCTTTATACTTAGAAGTTCTAGTGCTAGTTCACATCTTGAGCTTCTTTGTTTGCATTTTAATCTTTGTGATCCAAAAGTTTTTCTATATTATCTAAACATGACATACCATGGTTGTGCTTAGCTTTTTTATATTATTGACTTAATTTGAACCTACATTTTAGTGTGTTATCTTGCATTCTAGTTTCCAATGTTGTTTTACCCTATTCTAATTTGAATATTTCAACCAACCAAGGTTGAGTAATACCGTAACCTCTTTCTTCTAATTGTGTGGCATTATGCCATTCCTTTTGGTCATTGTTACCTTAGACTTGTTTGATTAAAAAATATTGATAAATTTTTTAAAATGTTTGTAAACCAAGGTCTAAAATATTTAGCAAACATAGAAAATAGTATTAAAGTATAAAAAGTTATACTCATAGTGGGTTCTCTTATGGCCCTAGTTATGAGGATGAAAATTCTATGATGGGGAAGATCACCCCATCGTATTTGATGATATACCCACTAGAGTTGGATCCAACCATGGTTACTATGAGCATCAACCTATAGAGGATGGATATGAATCCCTCCTTAGATTAATATAATTGGGTGCTAAATTGCCACCTAATTTCCCCATGGAATAATTGTACACACTTTTTAGAGTAGAGGTTTAATAGCAAGAGCTAGCTCTAGTTCACATTGTAAATTCTAATGTGGCTTCTTCTAGCAAATGAAAATAACTTCTTATGGAGTCACCCCAAACCGATCAATATTTTTTCTACCAAGATCCAACAAATTAGTCAATAATATGTAGATCATATTGTAGCAAACCTAATAGTGTCTTTGGTTACAACTTCATTAGACAATACCACCTTTGTGGAATAAGAGCTTCCATTAGACTAAATACAATAAACATTATTTGATCCCATATTTGATCATAATCTTGTCACATCTCCTGAGCAAAAAAAACCTATGAACACATCATAACAAGTTCCATTTGATATGAAATACACATTTTTTGACCATAAGAGAGTCTTAACCATTCACAACAACATGTGATTCAAAACCCATCGTAGTCTCAAGGTGGGGGTTATTTCCCTAACACATTACTCGGTTCCTCACAAAATCAACAAGTTACCCTTACAAACCATTAACAATTAATAAGTGCCCCAAAACCATAAAACTTCCTATAATTCATAGTAGCAGATTCCTAGGAATCTGCATCAAATAGCTAGGAATCAATAGTAGAACCCATTGGGATAACAACAGCAAACTTAATCACAGTAAAGGGTAAATTAAAATCCAAACTCTGGCCAAAGGTTTTATATTCTTAATAGGACAATGCAAGTAGGATACATTCCTACCCAACAAAATTATATTCCATTGACAAATGCACCAACTAAGCAAGAGTGAAATTTGTTGAAGAAAATAGTCACAAGAATTGAAACATGCAACCAAGTTAAGAAGTAAAATTTTGACAAGATGTGCACTTATCCATTTGAATTAAGAATTCTTTAGGTCCCCTTTACCCCTCATTTTGAGGCCCTAAATTTGATAAATATAAAGGGAAAGGTGACCCTTGGGAAAATATTCAATCTTTTTTGTATTATGCCAAGAGGTAGCCTATAATAGTGTTTATTTGCTCTTCTTGTTTTCACATAGTTTGGTTGCACAAGAATTATATTGGATCCTTAAATTACCTAAGGTATAAATGACTATTTGGAACAATTTATTAGATAAATTCATCAATCACTTATCTTATAACATTGAGCATGAGTTTACTATAGTTGACTTATGCAAGGCAAAACAAAGAGATGGAAAAATCTTTGTAGCAAACCTAAAATGATAGAGATCATTATATGATCACTTTCAACATAATTTATTGGATAGGTAGTTAGCCAATATCTTTACATATAATCTATACCCCAAAGTAGCTCACAATATAAGACTCACTTGTGCCAACACATTAGAGTAAATTATTGAGAAGGGTGTGAGGATTAAAAAGGCACTCATAACCAAAGGCCTTGTCAAAATATATTCTCAAATTCAAGCATCTAATTAGAACCCAAAGTTTTTAATAAAAATAAGAACATGGTGGGGAATGACATAACAAACTCTAGGCACATATAAATGGTGTAGGCTTCGTCGGCTCTGAATGTACAAACCAATCCCTCAACTAATTTACAAAGAACACCTCCTCATAGAGCATTTAAAAATTATAGAGCATTTATCAAGATGGGAGAACCTATGGAAGTGGTATTCCAAAATTTGGTGGCATCCAATTTAATTATGTGCCCTATACTAAAATCGTTCCTTGAAGACCAACCTAAACCTGACTAATTTTGAGAAGATGAATTTTGTAAATTCCATCATGTTGTTAGCCATGCCATTTATCAATGTGTATAATTAAGACAAATCATAGAGGACTTGATTTAGATTGGTGAAATTGAGGTCGAACAAGCTACATAAAACACCAATTGGGACATGGGCATTTACAAGGACCCATTTCCCAAACACAATCAACAATAGCAATGAAATAATAAAAATCAAGGTGCCAATGTAAACAATTAAAAGGTCAAATTATGAACCAACATAATCATAATCAAGATCATAATACCCAAACTAATACCCTGGGTTGCAATAAAATTTTGCATGATTATAATAACACCTTAGGACATATTTCTGCAAATCACATTAATATCATTATAATCAAAACTCATGAATCATCCAACATTTCTCAAATAGTTGGACCACCTATTATAGGGTTACTACCCTCTGATTCAAGTAACATTTTACTAGGTTCAATCAATTCTATTTCACCTCAATTTATGTTGGTTACTATTTCTAGACCTCATCCCATTCTAATTATAATGACTCCTTGCTGACTCAAAATTATTCAATAATAATTAGATGCTCGTGAGTTACCTTCCAAAGACCTTTACCTCATTCTTCTAGTTATAATGTCTCTTTTCCATCTTCAGATTTTACAATCATAACTACACACTTGTGGATCACCTTTCAAGGTACGTTGTCATCTTTAGACACGGAGCTAAGTACATATCTTTTGCCTTCTAATCCTAAACTAAATACTATACCAGCCAAAGCCATACCCTCTCATACTATCATTGAGAATCCATATAGTATTTATGACCAACTAAGTAAAACTTCTATGTAAATTTCTATCTTAGATCTTTTGCGTATGTTGGAAGTCTACAGGACCATTTTAAAAGACTTTCTCTAGTAGTATACTATTCCTAAAGACATTAACCTTACATAGTTTGAAACAATTATAGGGCATATATCTTTGAGCCAACAACTTACATTTGATTAGAGAGATGTGTCTTCCCTTGGTCCCTACCATAATAACCCCATATATATTGAGGTCATTATTGTTAACCATAAGATCAAGTGGGTTATTATAGATAATGGTTTAGGGATAAACATAGTGTCACTAAATTTGATGCAGTGGTTGTGATATAACACCAAGAACACGTAACCAAAGGAAATCAAGATCAAAGTGTATGATAATGAAGAAAGATAGTCTTCAGGGACTATTTTCTTGCCAATCATTGTTGGGACTATAACTTATGATACTATGTGCCATTTTATGGATATTAATTTACCCTATAATGTCCTTCTTGGTAATCCTTGGATCCATAAAGTAAAATTTATTCCTTCCACTTTGCATCAGTGCCTCAAACTCCCTCATTCTAGAATTGAGGTCACCATTTATGATAATATGTAGCCATACAAGTAGTGCAAACACTTAGAGCCTGAGTACCATAATTATAACTATTGCCCTAGTTGTTAATTCATAGCCAATAATAACAAAACAATAGTTTATAAACCACCCAAATCTAATTATATCAACCCTAGTGATCTTTCTTCCATTTCAACCAATCCATTCCCTGCATAATTTGTTAATCAACTTACTATTTCGGGCATAAGCATTTCCACGTACCATCTCAAAGATGCCTTCCATATTGCAAAATTACCCAAGTCTCCTAAATCTTATGACAGACCTAAACCCTCCCAAATCCCTTATGGGCCCAACATGATTTGGAAAAAGAAAAAAAAATGCAAAAAAACCACCATTGGTATTTGTACCAGTAATATCACGAAATCAAGATAGAGAATCCTTTATTGAAGGAGATTGGTTATATTCTGATGGTCTCGCTAATTATTTTTAGAATCCTAAGTATCCTATCCCTAATAGGATTATGGATAACTTGGATTATATAGGTAAATTCCTAAGACCATATGGACAAGGTATTCTGGAACCTCTATCTACAAACAAACCTACTGGGAATCAAAGTTTAGGATTTATACTACCTAGGGGTGACCTCATATTTTTTGAAAGTGATTCCTCTTCAACAATGGATGAATAAAATCTTAGCATTGACATAATGTCCCATTATAGTGCTTACGATGAGCTAGTTGACACTGATTTATTCATCTTCCATTCTATTATGACTATCACTACCTATTATCCACTTACTCTTTTCCATCCTAACCTTATAGATTGGGACCAACAACCCTAGTCTTTTCTCAACTTGACCCACCTTTGATGCAATAATGGTTCCTATGGTAGTGGCTTAGTTAGTCAGATTGATCTAATCCCAACCCACCATGTTGTATAGGCATCAGTAACCCCTGCATCTTTCACCCTTTAGATGTAGTTCCATAATACATGTAGCACCTTGTTGTAATCCATAACTACCTAATCTCAAGGAACTTGTGGCCCCCACTCCCTGATCACATGTGAAAAGTAGTATGGACCCTCTAGGATGTCTTGTTGTAAGCCAAACTTCCACTAGACTTGATTCAGCCTATACCTTCTACCACATAATCATGGCGTCTTGTAATGTAGCATGGGTGATCATATACCCAATCACAAATGAGTCCTCGAGCTAGGTCCATTATGTCACTACATAGGGATGCCAAACAAAGTCACCATCATCCATCTCATCTATAGCCCACTGATAATAAGGTAGGTCCCCTAGATGAACCTCTACCCTTGGACCTATCAAGTACCATCTAAATTCCACCAGATCTTTTGGCCCCCTATGATTTCTCAGCTCTACCAACTACTCAATTGTAATATGCTCCCAAGCCCACACCTATAGTAGCATGTTGTGGCCAATGATACATCTTTCATGGTATGTTATCATATGTAGATCCCTATATAACTAAGCCAAGATAATCAACTCCCATGTAAATTATGTTAGTCAATCCTAAATCTACTAAATGACTTTGATGAGCCCAAGGGGAAATAACCATCCACTTTTATCTGGTAGCACAAGGCTCCTGACAAGATCCATAAATATCACTAACTTTAAGGGAATTATCCCCTGTCTTGATCCATTTCCATCTATTAGAGGCCAAGCTAGGTCCTCCAGGCCGTATATGTTTATGTTGTCATCCATAACCTCCAAACTTGTAATCATACCTATTAGGTCCTCAAGCACATCTCATCAACCTATTGACATCCATGTAATCCATAAGTCTTGCATAAGTATCCATAAAATATGGTTTACATCCTCTAGTGTCACCATCACCTCCCCAATTGGAAAATGAAATGTAGAGGTCTATGAGTATCACCTCTCTACCAATTATTGATAAATATGATCTATCTATGCTAATCATGGGTAATCAGGCTAGATGGTACAGTTCCATAACCTCTAGGACCCCCATGAGCTCATCTATTAGAATGACCTATCACTAGAGCACTTGATATCATCACTCCTATGATGTAATCACATTGACTCACTCCTATAATTCACACATAAGGGATAATAGTCAATTATGTTTCCTTTTGCAACACTAGGTCTACCTAGATTCTTCTAATTTTGGGGCCTAAACTAATCATCTATTGGCCCTTCCCTCTCTTCTTCTAATTTTGGGATTGGATTAATATCACATGGGCCCCATCTTTCCTTCTTCTATCTATTTCACCATTCAACAGGGTGGATTTGTCATTTCATAGTGCAATTTCACCACTTCACAAGGCATTTTCATCGATTCTAGTGAACCTACTAAACAAAAGGTTATTCCCACCAAAGTGCATATTGATCTTGTGATTTTTTGATATTTTGCCATTTTCTTGGAAATTTTTTCCCAAAATTATGAATTCACTAATGATTAGCAAATTTGTCATTCTAACACATAATCTTACTGAAAGGTCAATGAATTCACTGATCTCATGGTGATCCTACCATTTTCATGGGCAACCTCGTAAATTGCTAAATTGGGCAATCGTTGGGATCATCAAAACCTATACTTCCTACCCATAATAAATGCCATAAATTTAAATTTTAACAATGAAAAAAAGGTACCTATTGATGTTTTACTACTTGGTGGTCTCTTGTACTCCCTCATGCGCTTTCTAAGGTGATGATGGTGTGGGATATTGGCCATCTTTATTAGATCTCTCACACAATAATCATAGAGATTTGAATTACTATAGCTAAGGTGTAAATGAACTATCTTTACCCCCAGGGATCAAAATATAGTAAAATTTTCAGCCCTAGACCTATATTTGAACCAATTTATCTTTCTTGGGATATTATTTTAGTCTCATTTACCTATTTTTCCTCTAACTTTCTTCTAATTGCTCTATTTTTCATCCTCTTTTTTAAAAATTAACATGATTATTATATCTTTTGATAAAGGGCCAACCTGTAAAAAATATTTTTTTCTAATTTCCCCTCAAGGGGGAATTGTGGGCCACCCAAATGTTATTTAAGGCATTTTTGAAACCCTATTTCTCCATGACTCATGTAAAAATTAGCAGAAAGCAAGAGCAAAATTTATTTCTTCTGATTATTGTGACCTTTTCATTCTTTGAAAATATGTTGCTTCAACCAAATATCTCTCCACGCCTTCTCAAATAGGGGAAAAATATAGACATCTAATTCTATCACTATTATGATGAAATTGTCAATCTAAACGATATTTTACAACAACATACAATCTAGGCCAAAATCATTAAAAATACTAGAAATTGGTCTAACTTGTCATATACAAGTGTCAATTTGTGCTAATGTATCCCTGAATGGGGAAGTGCATTTTATGTGATAATTATATTTTCTTATTCATTTGAGTCAAATTATGACCATGGAAAATGGCATTCTAGACCACTGAATTCTTCTAATTCAACAACACACGTCACGTGCATGTGTTATTTCACATATGCAATACCCTAATTGGAGTATTACCCTGTACACAACTAACACCTTATTCTAATTATATTTTAGTCAAATTATGACTCAGTAAATTGACATTATGATTAGGTTGATTAAGCATGCAACATATTTCCAAAGAATTGTAAGAAATTAATCAAAGGCACTTAAGAAAATTAAATCAAATAAAGGCTTTAAGTAAAAATTCCATAAAATTTGTTAAAAATATATTTATTGGAAATTAATTATGCATCATCATGTGGGTTTTCATCCATAGGCCATTTATGAGATAAATATATGGATTAAGCCTTCCTATGCCTCATCAATGCCCCATTATTCCAAATATTGATGAGGGTATTTATGGCTTGTCCCTCCAAAATTGAATGAATTCATAGCCACACATCTTAATCTCAATATGGACAGCCATGGTTGATCATGATCATTCTTGAAAAGCTATAAATAGGAGGGCCATGAAAACCATTTAAAGCTCTTTTTGTGTAAATCTATTATGTACAATTATCTTCAAAAATCCTGAATTGGGCAAACTTATTATGCCAAATTATCTTTAGACAAGCTTCATTCATTCACACCAAATTGACAAATATTATGAGCCTAAGCCATTGGTTAACTAGGAGATGATGGAGGCGCATGTTACTCTTCATTGACAAAGACTTGAAGCACCAAATCTGGGGAAAGCACACTTCTTGGATGTTTGTGAGGGAGAATAGATAATTGGAAGGTTTGATGGTATTCCTTTCTTAATTAGCTCTTTAAAGACATTAACAACACCCCTTGAGGTAGTAAGCTTGATAGGTTAGGTCTTTATGCTTATTTTGGATATTTTCTTAACTAACACATGATCTAACCTTTTCTCATAATCATACTTTACACTATCCAGATATTGGAAGTTAACATGACCCTTGCATTGATAGCCATAATTATCTCCACATCAAGTTCATCATTTGGATGTCCCATTGGTGCATTGACACTTCCTACTTTGGTTACAATTTTACATGTAACAAGTCTTTTTAATGGATATAATTTTCTTTTATTGTGGTTACACACATTATAATTTGTGAAACAAAAATGATTATAATTCTCAAACTCTTCATTGGTGGTTCTATCTATTCCAACATTAGCTCTTATCATCAATAACTTCCAATCATCTATTATTAGATTTGCATCTCTCATATTTGTGAATAGCTGACAAAACCTTCATTGGTCATCTCTTTTTCTTTCTTATCTAAATTTATTTTCTAAAGTAACAACTATTTTGAGTTCTTCTCACAATATTTTTGCTCATCTATTGATATCATATGGTGGTCTATCACTAACAGGAGGAAATTGACTCAAATCTCCAACCAAAATAATAGATATACAACCAAAACTCATGTTTGCATTTTTTAAGAAATGCTTAATGGAGTCGAGAGTCTATGTTATATAGAAAAATTTCCCCTATGAACCTCATTTCATTAATCAATATGTATTTTGTGTGGTAGATATCCTCTTGTAAACTTGTAAGTCTTATTCCTTCTAATTCAACAAAATCCATAATTGGGATTTGAAGTTATGCATGGTTAATTGAGGCACCAATATTTAATGTTGAAACTCTAGTTGGTACAAGTAATATAAGTAGAGATCACTCTAGGAATGCTACATACTGAATATCTCAATGAATGGAACCTATCCAAAATGATTTTATTATTCATGTTGTTCCTTGGACTATCATGCATAAGGGTGAAGTATTTTGAATTTCTTGATAATTTTTAATAACCATATCAAGTGATTTTTTTGTTTGACACACAAGGTTTCATAATTCATCATTGGTTTTATATCATCACCTATAATAAATCCATTATATTTCATGGTGCTTATGAATTTGATCACTTTATTTGTGTATTCTTCACCTCTATATTCATTATTCCATAATGTTTATCTATCAATATATCTTCTTCCCAACATATATATCTCATTAACTTCCATAACTTGGCCTCATAGTAGTTTGGATATGATTTTCCACTCATGTTCCACTATGTTTTGTTGAACATGTTAATTATCCTCATCTTCCCTATCACCGTGACTTTCAACATCTTCTGTAATTGTTCTTATCTTGGCATGACAATAGTTATAATTGAATGAATCCAAATGTGATATTATTGCTTCATCAACAAGTCCAATATCTCTTTGTATATCACTAAATGGCTTATAAATTAATAAGTCTGACCAACAATATTCAATCCATTTATTTTTTTCATGCGTAGTAATGAAGGAAAACCTTGAAAATACTCTTACTATAGATAAAATACTCATTACCTCCCATTTATTGTCTTTTTTTTGCCTTGAATTATATGTCCAAGATCTAGTTGCCTCAAGGGAAGACATTGGATGCTCTTCATGATCATCTTCCTCATTTTTGTCTACAAGCTTGAACACTTGACTTGAAACATTAAAGTTCACAAATATTCTATTTCTCTCTAGTAACGAAAGATCCAATGACATGTGACATGTTTCTTGTGCTCCAATGTCTCTTTCAAGAATTGTCTCAGTTAGAAGTCTTTTATGTGTTTTTCCTACTAATTCATCAAGATTTTTAATGTTTTCAAGCTGCATCAACATGTGATGATAAGTTTAAAAAATGTTCTCTTTATTTGCTACATACTTAGCAATGTATTTAACCACAACATTTTTGGATAAAATAGGTTGCCAATCTACACTTTCTCTCCATCATTGTAATATATAGTGATTGTGTGTATTGACTCTATCATCATTTCCTGTAGGCTCAACAAATTTATCTCCTATGTCTAACTATTCTTATAATATTGATCCATTAAGATTCATTGACCATGGTCCACCATACCTAAAATAAATAATAATTCAATGATTAATTCTTTTATAAATATTATGTATATTTTTTATACAACTATTTATATGATTGAAAATCTTACCTACAAACCATTTTTCCCTTTTCTTTCATAGGCAATCACCCTCTATACACATTGTATGTCATTGTACACAATTAAGTAGCTCTTCATAATCACACTCCATATCCACATGTGTAAGTTGTCTTATATTTTGAAGACATGGATGTTGCATAAAACTTTGACATGCCTAAAATTATTGCATATTTATTTGACATATAATATAAATTTTTTAATAGGACTTGAAATGTATAATATAAATGACATTAAATCAAACAAAAACTTAATACACATTACATTAAATCACCCAAAACTTTAACATAAATAATCTAAAATTCTCAATCTAAATAGTTATTTATGACTCATCAAAATGTACCATACACATTATATAAAATGTTAAATAATGAATAAGTACATATCACATAAAATGTCAAATAATGAATAAATACATGAAGTTTTTCAAAATTATATGAAATTATTTTTCCTCTAAGAATTTCAATCTCTCTTATGTATGCAACATGAGGCCAATATAAATATAAAGGACATACAATCAATTTTTCGCAAGAAGTAAAATGAATTGCTAAGGTTTTGTCACATCGAATAAAAGACTCATCAATGATTGTAGTTCAATGGAGGGATCAATGTGGAACAAATTAAAATTTTAATTTGTCAATAAATAGAAAGTATATAAGGAACTGAAATATAAAATAGAACATGACATGTTGTATTTAGATGTTCATATTTATGAAAATGCACTCAACGATCTTACACCTGATTATGATGAAAATATCTTTATCCGATTGAACTCTGTCCATATGCAATTTGATTTTGATGCAAATGAAGCTATAATTACTAAGAGTGTGTAGTCTTTTATCTTATCTACATGTCTCTTTTTTTAATCTAGTTATTCAGTTTTTGATTTTACCTTACGTTCTTGAAATCTTTGTCTATCATTATCATTTCAAAAAAAAATTTGTTCCTTTTTTGGTGCATCCATAATTTGTTGTTGTCTTTGTCTGGGATATTGTCTTTGTTTTTCTCTTTGATATTCTCTTCATTTTTATTCATTTTTGAAATTCAATTTTGGTTGAACTATATCTACACAAAAATTAGGTTTTTAACTTGCTTAAAATATTATACTTCATTTGATCATTATTAATTTTAAATCATTTTTTCAATCAACATAATATTTTTATAAAATTACATATTCATTATAACTAATAAAAATATCACTAAATAATACATTAAATATTGTATAAGTATCATTTCCATAAAAAAATATATACTTTAATAGTTAAAAAACTACACACTCTTAGTAATTACAAAAATATATACTAAACTTCTATTCATATTTATAATAATAAATATAAAAATATATATTAAAATTCTATTTAAATTTATAATTAAATAAAAACTTCAAATTCAAAATAATGTATCATAAAATTTTAAAAAAAAAAGTAATAATGTTAAAATGGAGGATTGAGTATTCACATTCCTTTTCCAATCATTATTTATAGGAGGAAACTCTATATGGAGAGGCTCTGAAAAAAGTGAATAGTCTAGCCAAACTATATAAAATTAAAATGAACAAATTCAAGGTACACTCTTTGTCCCACTGTGTTTTCATTAAAGTCTGATCTAAGATGTTAACTATGGGGGAGAGAACAATTATAGCGAAGGGAGGACAAACACTAGAAGATGAAAAGTGTTGTAACTACGAAAAATAGAGAAGGAGAGAGGAATAAGTATATACCTTATCTTTTTGGCTATTTCTTTTCTTCTATATCATATATTTTCATCGCTACTTGTCTACTTACTGTTTATTCTTTCAATCTCTACTTCTATTTTGATCACTATTTATTCTTTGCTCTCTATTTATTTTCTTATTATATGATAGGGACCTATCTTATTTTGTTTGTTATTATTATAGTATTGTATGTATATATATTAATTTCTTATATATTTTTTCAAATATTGTGTCAGCGATTTTTTAATTTATGGTATTTTTTTCTATTATTTAAGAAAAGAGAGGATGTCACCCATTTTTCCTCACATGAGCACAACATCAAGGTCTCACATTTCCCCTCTCCCATTGTAAAACACATCTCAACATAATTAATAAATAATTAATAGTAATTTATATGTTATTACACACACACACACACACACATACATATTATATATTTATTATTATATAAAAATATAGACTATGGAATATCAATTAATTATCTCATGTTAGTGGTATTATAGTGATAATTTGAGTCACATATCAGATGTGTAACACTGCCACAATCAAATTAGCTCTCATGATGTCCTCATCCACCCTTGGCAATAGAAAATTAACAATCAAATATGTCAACAACATGCAATCTACAGACCTCTTGGTAATGGGTGCAAGCCATGTAAATCCACTGGCTATTGAATCACGGCCTGGTGTATGATATCACTTAAAATAGCATGTCATTTGCCCTCACCATCACCAATTCAATCACCTTAAAATATTTCAACACTTGTATGTTATGTATGATTTTGTTGTTCCCACTACTTTGTCATTGTTCAAGCTCACTAACGGGTGTCATCAATTCCTTTCATTTAATAATGTCAATCTAGGACTGGGATCTGAAGGTTGTATATAATAGAAGAAAGAGACCTTTAAAAATAATTCTTTATATCACACTCCACACTTTGTAGTAGTTGAAAATCAAACAAAGCACACTTACATAATGTAAATTTTTGAATTAAAAATAAATGACAAACAAATCAAAACCTACAAGGTCACAAAATATATAAAAAAAATGATTACAGTAGAAAAGAAATAAAATAAAATTTACAACAAAAAAAATAATTATAAAATAAAAAAATAAACATAGATACATGATCCATCTTCCTTGGAATGAGTGGCCAGCTCATTTCTCAGAAGAAAATTTATTCAAAACATAAATTTTCAAATGGACTACTTAGAATAATAAAAATAAAAAGTGTATTGATTCATTATTCATTCGGGTGTGGAAGGTTATATTTATAATTCTATGCTTCCAACTAACACATTATTTAGGAGTAATAACTGAGATATTCTATCTTATCTTAATATCCATAAAATATAGAGAGATATTTATTCTAATAATGAAATTTATTATAAAATAATCTTGATCTCCACCTAAAATAAAGAGATATTTATTGAAATCAAATTACATAAAATTATATTCAAATACAATTTATAATGGAAAGTCTACATAAAAAAAAATATAGAAAGAATCCAAATAGAAAACACTCTTTATGATAGATGGAAAATTAAAATAAATTTAGAAATACTTTTCAAACAAGTCTGTAGCAATTTTGTTGAAGTCTATAGTAGTTCTATTAAAATTCATAGCAACCTACTAAAATTCGTAGCAAGCCTAAAAAAAATTGTAACAAGCTTCGTGAAATCCATAGCAAGCTTGGTGAAATCTATAGTTGTTCTGATATAATCTATAGCTAGTCTGATGTAATCTATAACTAGTCTGTAGCAATCCTGTTATAATTCATAGTTCCTATAATAATCTTAATGTAATTTGTAGTTATTATAGAAAGTATATAACTTGACTAGAATCTTGGGTCTATTTAATACTACTACATTATCTTGAATTATTACTTCTTCATACTTTGGATCAATCTTAGCTTAACATGAACTGTGTATGCACTCATTGACATCTCTTTTCCAATAATCATTAGTTATAAATAATAAATAGATAGCAAAGAATTCTAAAGACATAACCATGATATATACATACTATTTTATTCTAAATAAATCATAATTTCAAAAATTACATTTAGATCCACTTACTATGCAATAAAAAAGATGTTATTTTATGGATATAATGAGCTATTTTCTAGGCTCATCATCTCCTCCACACCTAATCTCATACATGTCCTCATGCATGCCACTATTTAAAACATCATGGTACATATGCATGGGTTAGACTTAGCTTCATACTTCAAATGAGTTCCTCAAATTGATTTCATTGGTACAAGATAATGAAATTTATCTTTTAAAATCTCAAACAAAATGGTCCAATAAAAATGGACATTTAAGGATGGATTTTTGTGTGGAGATTTTTCTTACTATCCTCAAATTCTTTTTTATCCTTTTAACATAGGTTATTATGTGGAATTATCATGTTATTCTCTTCTTATCTTCCCACCCCCTCATGCCCCTGCCCCCCCTTTTTTTAAAATAGAGTGAGATCAGGTTCTTGTGTTGAGAATTTCATGTTGTATCTACACATTTATTTTGACTACAAAGTAGCTTTTGACATAAAATAAAATCTTATTTCTTTTAAAACTATGTATCATGATCAAGATAAAACTATTTTTATATGTTTGAATAGATCTAATTTTTATATATTCAAAGCTATTCTCCTCCCCCACACCTAAGTTCATACATGTCCTCATGCATACAAAATGAATGAAGTGGAATGAGATTACATAGATCAAATGGAAGGTTATTCATTTTCCCAGAATAAAGTTATTTGTAAGAGTAGATCTTCATGTAATAAAAAAATTTAAAAGTAAATTTAAATGTAAAATAATAAATTAAAATACCTTGACATATCTCCAATCTTCGTTGCTTCCTTTATGGTAGCTAAAGTGAAAAAAATTGTGAAAAGTGTTGAGAAAAATACAGCGCTTCTATGCTGAAAATAAGAACGCAAAAGTAAGCAACCATGTAAAAAAAATGCATCAACTATTTCATTAGATAAATTGTATTCTATTCATTTTCTATGTTTTTGCCTTTGACTAGCTAGTAAACTAGTTTTCTAATCAAGGCTCTTTATTTTAGTACTTGATTTGTCAGCAAGCTAGTTTTTAAACCAATAATGTCCGTAGATTTTCATTGTTGATTTTTTTTTAAATTTTTTTGAAAACTGGTAACATAAAAAATGTTAGCCATAGACTCTATACATCTTCATACTACTTTCAAATGTGGCATGAAAATTTCTATTTGTTGATATCTTTAATATTGGTCTATGTAATGATGACCAATAATTAGTGATAGACACTTGTTGATTCTATTGCATTTTATTGACAAAGGTAACTTAGGATAATATGTTAACTTCTTGCTAAAGTCATGGGCAAATATTTTCATCTCTAGAATGACTCCTTGTAATGAAAGTATCATGTAAAAACTAAAATAATTTTTTTTTTTTTTTTTTGATAAGCATAATATCAACGATGTCAAAGAAACATAAATACTAACAATAAAATGTTAAAATGAATATTTGAATGTATATGGAAGAATGCAGTTCAACCTATCTAGGAATTATTGATGGTTCAAGAATTCACATTATTGATGATGAAATTTTATTTTGGAGAATAAGAATTTTCTCAAACAAGTTCTATTATTATGCAAGTGGATATGGGTTTAGCTAAATCTTGAAGATGAATGAATGAAATAAAATGTCATCAATTTTTTTTATTATGAATGTGAAAAAAATACTAACTATTATTTTATACAGGGAAGATAAAATTACATTGTTGAATTATTTGATGGAAATTAGAAATTAAAAAACATACCTAGATAATTAAATTTTGGAGGTCCTTGGCTTTCTTGTTTAAATTAGATTTTGCATACCTCATTTTATTGTTGAAAATTTTGTGTTCTTCATCTACAAGCTAGCGTGGATTTGCATCATGCTGAGCAAGCTTGTCACTATCTTTTTCTTTGATTGGAAAATAAAACGTGGGGGTCTAGGGAGAGCTATTTATTGAAATCAAATTGCATAAAATTGTATTCAAATGCAATCTATAATGGAAAGTCTATGTATGTATGTATGTATGTATGTATGTATGTATGTATACATACATACATACATACATACATATAATATATATACATAGACTTTCCATTATAGATTGCATTTGAATACAATTTTATGCAATTTGATTTCAATAAATAGCTCTCCCTAGACCCCCACTTTTGATTTTCCAATCAAAGAAGAAGACAGTGACAAGCTTGCTTAGCATGATGCAAATCCACGCTAGCTTGTAGATGAAGAACACAAAATTTTCAAATACAATATATAATGGAAAGTCTGTATGTATGTGTGTGTGTGTGTGTGTGTGTGTGTGTGTGTGTGTGTGTGTGTATATATATATATATATATATATATATATATATATATGAAAATTATTTTTCATGATAGATAGAACATTCGAATACATTTAGAAATACTTTTCAAACAAGTTTGTAGCAGTTTTTTTGAAGTCCATAGCATTTCTATTAAAATTTATAGCAGCGTATTGAAATCCATAGTAAGTCTGGTGAAATCTATAGCAACCCTAGTAAAATTAATAGTTAGGCTAATGTAATATGTGACTGATCTGTATCTAGTCTGATGTAATCTATAGTTAGTTTGTAGTAAACTTGTTGTAATCTGTAGCAATTGTAACAACCCTGTTGTAATCCATAACTGTTGTAGCAGACATGTAACTTGAACAAAATATTGGATCCATCTGACACTATTCAAACATTATCTTGAATGATTGATTATTCATACTTTGGATCAATCTTAGCTTAACATGAAGTATGTATGCACTCATTGACATATTTTTTCTAATAATCATTATTAATAGCTATTAAATAGATAAAAAATAATTCTGCAGACATAACCATGATATATACCTACTATTTTATTCTAAATAAACCATAAGTTCAGAAAATACATTTAGATCCATTTACTATGCAATAAAAATGATGTTATTTTATGGATATAATGAGCTATTTTATAAAATAATCACTCACTATAAAATAAAATGTCTCATTCCTACACAACACATTGCCACATCATATAAAGAAACACACAATCTCATTTCTCATTGTCACCTCCATTAGTGTTTAACCTTTCGTACACAAAAAGTGGGATGGAATCAATGGTCATAAGTTTTGAATGAGGTACATCTACCAATTTACACTCCTTTGCTTTACAAAATCATGTTTTACAAAAACAAAAAATTACATTCCTTACATCTATTACGGATAATGTTTACATGAAAATTTTATAGGGTGGTAAAAAAAAAATTATTGTGTGTAAGTTACTGTATGGTAACATGGTAAATAACATTTACCATAGTGATATACATATATAGGTTAGTGATTAGAGTAGTTATACGTATGACTATTATTGGGTTATTTGTTATCATGTCTTCATATTATTTAGGAAGTTGTTCTGCTATTGCTATAGCTATATAATAGCATGTAATAGAATGAGATTAGTGTGAGTGAGAAATAATATTATTTGTATTTAAAATAATTATCTTTGTGTGATCTCTATGAAAGAGTTAATTTCTTTGGTTTGACTCTTTTATTCCCCAACAGTGGTATCAAAGCAGGTCAATGGCTTGTTGAAACTGTCAAGGGGCAGATTCCACTACTAAGCTTTGCATCACCCCTGTGAATGAAGAGAGAATTATTTTTACAGTATAAATCATATGGAATAGCCATTGATTTACATATAAGTATCTTTGCATCATCTGCATTACATTTAGATTCATCTAAGCGAAGCATTCAAATTCACACTGCACAAAACCTAGATTTGTATTCTATTCAAATTGTATTATGTTCCACACATTGGATCAATTTGCATTATTGGCTACATCATTCAAAGTTTGTAGTCATTTAGTCAAATCCGTAGCAAGATCATTTTCAGTGATTTCATGCAAACCCATGTATATTCTCAACTTGATGATATATAATCATGGCATCCATTTTAATCCATCGCTGCTATTTCTCCCATGGCATTGTATCTTTCTCATCACCCATCTACGTGGCTTGTAAATCGAGGGAGACATTTATGTAATTCTGGTTGCATTGTTTTGTCCTAACATATCAAGATCTGTGAATTTATAATCTCATAATCTGATCATTACTTTAGGTCTTTGTAGTTAGAAGCATGGTGATTTTTGCATAAATATGGTAGTAGAATCAATGCCAATGAGAAAACAATAAAAAAACATATTTTTCAGTAGAGGTGCTTTGTGTTCAGCTACTATCAAAAGAGATATTAAAATGCTTCTTCATTTTCACTGTAGTACGTGGCCACATCATCATAGCTTGAGAAATCCAAATCGAACTACAATTGGTTTGTGCATTTTTCAAAAGTCAGCTAGGTTTTATTTTATGTTTATTGGTTACAAGTCTTTCAACTTAAGAGTTTGTTAATTTATAATTGAGTCGATTTAGAATATTGTTATCTATGCCTTTATTTTTATAGAAAGTCTTTTTTTTAAAATGGTATTAAATAGTCTTTTTTTAATAATTTTTATTTGTCAAAATTTAAAAGCAAAAGATATGTTAGTCGATAGTCATATTTTATAGTTGTGTCAATTATAGATTTAGTTTGAGTTTATTATTAGGTCAATGTTATTAAGTGATCTTTATGAGTCAATTTTACTTTGATTAGATAAGTCATTTTGTAAAAAAGTCAAAATAAACACTGAGTAAAGAGTCTATGGGTCCACATTTTTGTCTTTGTGTTTATGTCTAAAATCATTTATTTGTGTTAATGTCATATTGGGTTAAAAGTCAAAAATTGTAAAAAATAAAATAAAATTGCCTTATGGATGTATTTTTTCTTGTATGCAACATCTGAGTTACTACTGAACTTCAACTCTTCATTGGCTAAGTAGCCATTTATTGGAGGAAGGAGCCAAATGAAGGTAGGAGGATCTTCATACCTCTCATTCATCACCAATGATGAGGTTGTTGATATGCTATGGTGGCAAATTTGTGTGGTGTGCATTTACTTTTCAATTGTGTGGTGTATTTTTTTTGAAAATGTTCACATTGTGGGAGGGGAACATAGAGCAATGTTTCATTTTTCATTCAAAACCAAACCAGTTAAAGTCAAAGAACACTACCAATGGCACTGATAGTCTTCTTTGCTGTGTGAGATTGAGTAGTACGATTGTACACAGTGACTACAAGTAATAAGTTGATTTCTTACAAAGTCAAATGTGACATTTAGTGTGTGTTTTCTTTCAAGTTCTAATTTGGTGTGTAGAAGATGTAAACAAAATCTTGATGTTTTAACTGCTAGTAGAAAACATTGTAGAGTGTCTTTAAGTTTATTGTAACACTCATAGATTTGAAAAGGATTGGTGGTCGATGCAAAAAACCATAGATGTAAAAAGGTAGATAAACTTTTACTGGTGTAGCAGTTCTTTGACTACGTTTCTTCTTTATGAAAATGATATGTCAATGGAATGTTGAATGCGTTATTTTCATAGAGTAAATACGGGATGCGTACCTTCACATAGTTATGGTTATGTGCAACAAGACAGCTAGTTGAAAGTTTACAAGCTTTTTTTATCCAGATTATGAGACAATCATGTGCAACACATTGCAGTAGGAGGTATGTTGTATCATGTCAACATTAGGAGGTGAATGTGGTAAATCAAAATTTACTTTGTAAGTTATCGTATGGTAACATGGTAAATAACATTTACTATAGTGATATACATATATAGGTTAGTGGTTAGAGTGGTTATACCCGTGACTATTACCGAGTTAGTTGTTATTATGTCATCCTATTATTTAGAAAGCTGTTCAGCGATTGCTATGGCTATATAATAACATGTAATAAAATGAGATTAGTGTGAGTGAGAAATAATATTATTTGTGTTGAAATGTGTGATCTCTGTGCATGAGTTAATTTCTTTGGTTTGGCTCTTTTATTCCTCAACAACATCATATAAATAAAATTATATTTATAATATTATTTATAACAAATAATAATATAATCTAATCATATTTATTAATATCATAATGTATCTGTTATAATATTATTATATATATATTTTTAAATTATATTTATTATTATACATATTTTTTATATTATATAATATATAAATATTATTATAAAAATAATAATTATAATTCTTCATCATATATTTTATTATATTTATAAAATATAATATTACTAATAATATATTATATTATTATAATATAATATTTTATTAATATGTGTTTGGGGGCGAGAGGAATATATATATATATATATATATATATATATATATATATAATAATGACTAAATACGTTTAGATTAAAATCAGGGACTACCGCAAATATCAATTTCCGCACCATTTTCTGTTCAAAGAGGTGAGTGCTAGGGTGCAGCCATGCGCTACCAAGAACCAATATTTTTTATGAAAAAGGTACGATGTCCCTATGGCAGGATCAAACCCCTCCTCTCCCAGGGCTGTGGTGGCAGGACGATTCAGTGACAATGAAAAGGCAAAGGAGGCAACAAAAATTAGTCTAGTACATCGAGATCAGAGTCAGTAAATAACAACCTCGTCTTAGAAACAAAGATCGGCTACAGAGCCCTGATCATGCAATCTTCTTAATAGATTCCTATGATTAAACTTTTGGACATATATCTTAAAAAGATAATCAGTCATTTTAAATAGTGTGCCCTAATTTGCAAATTCTTAGGGTTTTAGCCCAACCCTGGCAATTTATAAATTTGGTTATGCAAAAATTGAGGAATTCAATCTGTGAATCAAGTATTCCTTCTTCCTCGAAGTTTTTTCCGAGTTATTTTGTATGCTTTATCATTTAGAAGGATGAATACTTCAAATATGACCATGGTTCTTGGGCAGAGCTGGCCTATACATGAGGCCTTAGGGATGAAGGATTTAATGTGAAAATGGAGGATTAAACATTTGTTCCTTTTTGGATTCGATTGCTTGGTTTATTTACAAAATATTGGTCTGAAGACATTATCAAACAAATGGACAACCAACTTGATGAATTTCTTCACATTGTTAAGACAATTGAAATATGATACTTATTTTTAATGCAAGAATCTATGTAAAATTGGATCTCTCAAAACCCTTTCCTTTTGTAATTAAAGTCCAATAAAAAATAAGAGAATGGCTTTAAGACTTAAATTATGAAAACATAGGTGTAGAAACTGTCATATCCATGGGCACTTTACCAAAAAAAACTCAGACAAAAGCCAATCAAATCAAAGGAAAATAGTGGAAGATTTCAAATAACCTAAGAAGAAATAAAGGGCACACAAGTAGAATCAAAAGCTTTGGAATTGAAAGGAAGCAGAATCTCAAAATAGGTTTGCCAACTTTTAAATAGAGGGACCAAATAAATTTTTTATTGTTATAGTGTTGGTTGTTGTTGATACAGTGATTGAAGAATCTTCCTCAGAGCTGTCTAAAGGCCAAAATCAAAAGCATAATCCATAACATATAAATGGCATAAAATTTATCTGAGAAGATGAAGAATGAGATGAGATTGATGAAGATGATGCACATGAAGAGATTTGAGGATTAGATGATATTTCTCATTCTCAGTGTAAGGAATTTCTGAATCAAGTCAATAATATTTGAAAGTTTAAAGCTGGCCATAAAATCAATTCAATGACACAATGGTAACCTAGACAACCACCTTTCTCCAATTCGATAAATTTGGAGGCTTAAATCAATATAAGTAAAGGAAGCCAAAAAATGATATCGATAATGTTATACAAAGCACTGAAACATAAAATAAATAAAGAAAACAATCCTCCTTCTGAACAAGATAATCAAGCAAAACAAAAATTAGGAAAGAAACTCCCCACTTTAGTTGAGAGGGATAAGCCCTTTATTTAGAGTGCCAAAAATCACCTCGTTTAAATTTCTTGTCTCAAAGAATATTGAGGTAAAGGGGTTTCAATTTATTCCCAATAGTAGAATATAAGCTTAGTTTTTTAATTTTCTAAGGCAATGTTTGCCTTCTATAGAAAGGCCTCAACTTGTACTTGACGCTATAAGCATTTATATTATTTATTTTATTTTAATAGACAAACTTCAACTTTTTTTGAATGATCAAGAAAATTACAAATTTATTATTATTATTAAATAAATACGAAACTTTTGATCGAAACAACAACCGATATTATTACTATTATTTTATTTATAAATATAACTATATATTAAAATAATAATATCTATATTAATATTAAATATAAGATATATAATTATATATGATCTTTTATAATAACAATAATATTTTTAGTATATATTTTATTACATATATTATTAATAATATTAAAATATCTATTATTAATATATAATAATAGTAATTTATATATTACAATAACATTAAATGTATACTTCTATATAATAGTAAACTATCTATTTATATATATATATATATATAAATTATAACAACAACAACAATATAATTATAAATATATAATATCATAATTTATATAATATATTATATACCGTTATAATGTATTATATCATATTATATTATAATATATAATAATATTATAAATATATAATATATATTATTATAATATAATATATATTATAATATAGAGTTGAAAGAGAATATAAAGATTCTAGTGGCGGATAGCAAAGCCTCTATGAAAAATAGCATAGCTGACATTGAATCTGCTAGAGGCTTGTTGGGAGGTATGATAGAATACGTTGAGACATCTTCCAACAAGAAGATCAAGTGTGGTGGTTGTGCAAAGGATTTTGGAACATGAAGAGGATGATTATAAGTTGGGAGGAGGTCTTTGAAGGCCAAAAAGATTAGTTGTTTTTCTGCTATTTTCGTGTCATTCTTGTGTTGTTTGTTTTATTTTTGCCTTTGGACCTAACTTGATTTAATATCGTATTTATCTAAGTTGCTAGCCCCTTTATTTTGGTCTTATGTAGAGAGGATTCTTAAAAACACCCTTCGTTCGTTTATCAATAATGAAAAAATATTGTAAATCATTATATAATATATTATTATAAATATATATTAATATTATTATTATATATATATATATATATATATATATATATATATAAAATTAATTAATAATATATATATTTATATTATTAAAAAATAAGTAATAACAGTTTACATATTACAATAATATTTATAGTTATAAATATATAATATAATTATTTATATGATATATTACATACTACAAGAATATATTGTATTTATGATTAATATAGTTATAAAAATAGACTTCGGAATATTAATATCTTATCACCACACTAACAATATTACAGTGATGATTTGAGTCGCAAATTGGATGTGGAGCCTTTTTACAATAAAATTTCCTCTCATAATGTCCTTGTCCATCTTTGATAATAGAAAATAACTAATCAAAGATGTTGAGACCCTATAAATTGTAGACCTCTTTGTAATGGGTGTAGGTCTTGTAAATCTACTAGCTACCTTGAATTTGAGTATAGTGTATGCTATCAACATAAAATACGCTTTTATTACTCTGCACCATCACTACTCAAATCACTTAAATTTTTTTCGCTACTTGTATATTTTGTATGGATTTACCCTTCCCCACTACTTCGGTATTACTCAAACTCACCATAAAATAAAATGTCTCCTCCGCACACAACATATTTTCACATAATATGAAGAAACACTCAACCTCATTTTTCATTGACACCTATCCAAAAAATATAAGAATATTTTTGCTTAACCCTTCATGTACAAAATGTGAGATGGGTTAAACGATCATGGGTTTGGAATGATGTACAACTACCGATTTACACTCCTTCACTTTACAAAACCCCTCTTTATGAAAATAAAAAAATTACATCCTTTACAATTTATAAATAAAATTATATTTATAATATTAATATACACAATAAATAATAATATCATATAATCATATTTTAAAATATTATGATATGATATTATTATAATAATGTATTTAGTTACATAATATTTATAAAATATAATATTATTAATAATGTATCATATCTATATATAATTAATTATTATTGTTATAGTTATAGTATATTATATTAATAATTAATATATTAGAGAGTGTTATTGGATACAACTTTGTGTATTTTTAAATACGTATTTCAAATCACATTCAATGATATATTATTATTTTATTCTCTACTTGATGATGAATCATTGAATGTGATCCAAAATGTTGATAAAAATACGCACAAAGTTGTATCCAAAAACACTCTCTAACATTTTACATAGACAATGAAAATACTATTTCTCTTATATTAAATAAATTGTATTACTAATATTTACAAATATATTGTAACATATTATATCATATATAATATTATATTATAATAAATTATTATATAATATATTATTGTATTATAATTATAAATATATATTAAAATATTAATATCTATATTAACATTATTATAATAAAAATATAATATATATAATTATATATAATATATTATAATAACAATAATATTTTTATTATATATTTTATTACTTATATTATTAATAATATATACTATTTTATTATATTATAATAATATTTATATTCATAAATATATAATATAATTATTTATAAGTAAAAAAAGCTTGACATCTACGTGTCTTATCATCTTTACATAACACTCTCTAATATATTAATTATTAGTATAATATAATATTACTATAACAATAACAATAACAATTTTATATATATATATATATATATATATATATATATATATATATATATATATTAATATTATTGTTATAGTATATTATATTGATAATTAATATATTAGAGAGTGTTATTGGATACAACTTTGTGTATTTTTAAATATGTATTTCAAATCACATTCAATGATATATTATTATTTTATTCTCTACTTGATGATGAATCATTGAATGTGATCCAAAATGTTGATAAAAATATGCACAAAGTTGTATCTAAAAACACTCTTTAACATTCTACATAGACAATAAAAATACTATTTCTCTTATATTAAATATATTGTATTACTAATATTTACAAATATATTGTAACATATTATATCATATTATAATAAATTATTATATAATATATTATTGTATTCTAATTATAAATATATATTAAAATATTAATATCTATATTAACATTATTATAATAAAAATATAATATATATAATTATATATAATATATTATAATAACAATAATATTTTTATTATATATTTTATTACTTATATTATTAATAATATATACTATTTTATTATATTATAATAAGATTTAATAATATTTATATTTATAAATATATAATATAATTATTTATATTATTTATAAGTAAAAAAGCTTGACATCTACGTGTCTTATCATCTTTACTGAAACCAATTTCTTTGTCGTACGACTTATGAATTGAAAATAAAATGACTTAAATCACACGATCTGACAATTTCTTTGCCATGAACTAATTCATAATTGCCACTTACATTTTTATTGAAGGCCACTAGCGTTTGATTTGATAACTCAACAAGTCATTAGAGGGAATGAATGAATGAAGGATTTTAATAATGTCCACAAGACTGCAACAGCCTATGGGACCCATCAGTCGCACACATCTCCTTCAAAATGGGACCTCAACGACAAAACACTCCTTAAGTTTCGTGAACTTCCTTCTTGAGATCTTCCCTTCTACTATAAAGTTTGATCACAAGGTTCACCATATTACCCAGCCTTGTCACTTCAAACATGGTGTCTAGGTTGGCTATTTTCAAAGTTTCACCATGATTGTATCAGATGTCTTTGTATGCCTCGCACTCCAAGAGGAAGTGTCGTTCTGTCTCCACCACACCTTTGTGGCAAAAGAGGCATATTCTCTACTCCCAATCCTCTTTAGGAGTTAGCCATCTACTCGTTTCACACCTAAGATGATGAGAGCTCATCTTAAGTTCGGCAATCAACATTTTCGCTTTTCACTTAATGTCTACTCCTATATAGGCTTTTTCTTCAAAATCACCTATGGGGTTGAATTCTTTGAGGTAGTATTCCTTTTTATGGCCCATTTGTTTTGTCCACATGATTCATTTGAATTTTCTTCTCACATATTTTTTTATTTTTTCATTAGTATTTGGGCACTCTTGCATGTTAATATCCCACCTCTTTACCCATTTGTCATTTTGCTTCCTCCAATTGTTCTTTCTTTTAGTTAGCTCTTCCTCCATAATTAGTCTAGGCCACCTGTGCTTCTTCATGTTTTAAATCTTCTTGAGGTAGCTTAGTAACCGTATCATTGTTGATGCCTCTAGAGGGAATGACCCCATTTCAGTAAGTAGGATCTCATACGGCACTGAATTCTTGACTTTGAGACTGCTTATGATGAAGTGTTCCTATATTCTCTGTATATGTTTCTATTTCTGATCTGACATACTGTTGCCCCAAATTTCACACCTGTAGAGAATCACCGGGATAACCAACAAACCAAAGAGTGTTTTCTTGGTCTTCCAATCCCATAACTCCGCAATCCTGCACCTATTTTGAAGAGAGTACAACGCTTTCCATCCTCCTTGGATTCTTTTTGCTCTACACATTTCCCAACTGAGCTTGTGGTGAAAATCAAGACCGAGGTACTTGTACTCCTCGACTATCTCTAATGGGCTGCCTTCAAAGATAAAGGTATATTGTTTCTTTTTTATTTTTAGAGAGAAAATCATAACTTTGGTTTTGCTTGTGTTCACTTGCATTCCAACCTCTTGACAAAAATTTTCAAGTGCTCTCAAATGTTCCCTCAAGCTGCTGGTTGTTCTGGCTATTAAAATGAGGTCATCCGCAACGGTCAGTCATATGGAGAGCCATTCCTCCTTTTTCCCACAAAATCTAGTGCAAGATTTTCTATGTTCGCATTCAACACGAACTGAGTACTTTGTTCCCCGTTCACACACCTCTCTTTCAAAAGAGAATTATAACTAGCAATTGCCCCAAAGGTGCAAAGTAAGTTGATTATATCTAGTATGTATTAATATTTAATATATTTAATATATATAAATATTATTTTATATAAAATATAAATCATATGAATGCTAATGATTTTGTAATTGTTGAGTTGTTCACATAATATTTGTTAATTTTTTTGTTTGACCCAGCATCAATTTTGCTATTATCAATTGATTAATCAATTTCAAAATTTATTAAGAATTTAGATTCTAGAAAAATTAAGCATTCAAATTATGCAAATCTATATAACAAAAATTAATAATCATAACATTTAGTAAAATTTTAATTTCAAAATAAGAAATTTTAAATAAGAATAAATGTTTTTAACGAAAAAAAACCATCTGAAATTTCAATATATCCTAACTAAAAGCTAATGCAAGATTAATTAGATCAATAAACAAAGATCAAATATGGTTGTGAAGATCCCAACAAAACATCCAATTGGAAGGATGAAAGAGATCATCCATGAGTTATCAAAATGATAGTAAATGTTATCCTCTGTCGCCCTTTTTGAATATTTTAACCCTGCCATTTAATTCCCAAATAGAACCACCAAAACCAATCATAAATTATACTAACCAACTAAATGTGGGTATTCCTCTACCCTTCCCATGAATTCATTATAACATAAAATCAAATATGCATCGACCAACGTATAATGAAACTCGTGATGGAATCAAAGAAAGACTCTTTCACGATATAATATAGAGACTCATTGTATTATAGAGAACTATTTTAAACCAAATATAAAATACAATATTATGAAATCACACCATATATATACACTAAATAATAAAAAATCGATAAAAAATCAACATAAATAATAATATATATTAGGAGAAATCATTTTTACTTTTTATTTTATAATTGTTCAATTATAAATTTTAGAATAATAAATTAATTTATTTGATTGTTAATTTAAATTAAAAATTATAAAACAATAAATTAAATTTTAAATTATTTTTAATTTTTTGCTTTGTTATTGTTTAAATATAAAAATTATTTTATTTGATTGTTAATTTAATTTATTTTATTTAATTGTGAATTTAAAATATATTGTATTTAATTATTAATTATAATTTACGTAATTATTAATTTAAGTTAAAAATTATAAAACTATAAATTAAATCTTAAATCTTATGAAATATCTTGCCTGCGCTAATTGAGCCATAGGTTTGGTGCTTAAAATGCTTTGCCTATGATTCAAACAAGTAACCTGCTGCAAGCCAAACATATTTGTATTGGATGAACATGCAAACAACTGTTTAGATTGATGTTAATGATGATATCAGAGAAAATAATATGGCCTAGGTGGCCTTCCATATCCATACGACGATACATACACCATATGATTATTCGTAGATGCAACCGCTGCTGCCATTGCCGTATCTTCTTGCAGTCACTTTTGCTCCTATAATCTCACACCCGAAGCAACGTTTTCATCCAACAGCATCAACATTGTTTCCATATCAAGTTTTGCTCTCTTCTTTTCTTTAACTTAGCCCAAGTTCAACATCATCGCCATTCTTTTTATCTCAGTTGTTTCAACTCAAGCGGAACTGCATTCCATTTCAGTCAAGGATTTCAACGGGCTCACAAATCTCCTCTGCGCTTTCAACAGATTATAAATATGCATTTATGTAGTAGGAAGTAAGGGCGTTGAAAGCCTTATAAGAATTACAAAGCTTGTTAAGCACAACAATGCAACATTGAAGCATAAGAAAGCGTGATTCCATCTCTAATGTGGAACGTTGATCGAGCAACTTGCGCCCTATGCAACGTGCCAAATCCATGCACTCCCTGTCACATCGTCAACCCCCTGCCTTTTTGCATCAGATGTCCCTGCCTCTTGTAGACGTCCATTGACAACTTGCAACTAACATTATCTAAACTGCGCTTCTCACAACTCTGCTACTACAAAACATGTCAATTAAGAATTCATTGACAATGACGTATTTAATTTTGTCTCTTTGTAAAATGAATCTTGGAGCTTCACCCCTCCATAATAAACCTCTGACTTAAATATCATGAACCCTGTCCCATTATTCTAATGACCCACTCTAAATACTTGGATTCTAACTATGATCAAATCAATCTACAAAACCCACCTAAAAAAATGATGAACACTTCAAGATGATTCAACTAAACGAGAATGAGAGCCACCTATCCATTCATAAAATTTGAGCAAGTTAAAAATACAATAATGTCTTACCTAAAAAGATGTTGTACTGCACTACTAATCAAATCGAGACCATTAAAAAAAACTCTATCGAAAGAGACCCACGACAAAATTCTCACACCCACTCCCTAAAAAAAAAAAAACCCACCCCCGCCTCGAAATTGAGGACGAGTGAAGTCACAATCCAAAAATAAAAACTATAAAATGATAGTGAACTACGTTGACCAGAATCATTCTTATTTCTTATTTTTACTCCAACAATGAAGTGGATTCCCGAGATTAATTTTTTAATACTTTATTCAAAGTTTAATCAGGGAAACATGTGAACCGCACTACTACCAACTACATAGAGATTAAGATATTTGGTTTGGGTTTGTTCAAAAGCACATCAATCATAGTCTTCAACAAAATGAATTGACGCAAAATGAGCATCTCGATAAGAAGGTTCCTAAGAGTTTTCAATGTTATATTTTCTTTTGGATGACCAAGTCATAACCAACCAAACAAAGTATGCGAAGATTCCTTATGCGTTCTTAGAAGTAATCGTGCACTTACCAACAACCATTAAACTATTATACATTTTTGTTTATGAAATGTGTTGACTAATTTGGTTAACCGACCGACCTTATCATAGTCCGTTGTTACATAATTTTTGTTTATATAAGTATAATGCTTTAAGATATTTATCATCATCACAATAAGATAAGCAAGAGTTGTGAAGGATTTTAGTATTTATTATTAGTCATGAAAAAGTTTTGCTTGTGTTAATGTATGGAATAGTATTGTTAAAGTGTTAGGTTAAGTATTTGTTACAATTTTTTTGAGGTGTCCAATTCGGTAGTAGCAGAGCCCACAAACAAAATTGTTTTGTCAGTAAGGTTTTGGTTTAATGGTCATTATATATTTACGGTTTTAATTTCAATCAAATTTATAGCAGAGATCTCGACAAGTGTTGCCCTCATGAAACTCAATTGAAACAGAGCGAAAGGCCAAGTGTAAAATGGTCCCGAGTACCGAAGGCCCATGATGATGCCATGTGACACCATTGCAAGACCCTGGGGCTCGAAGGGGAGCAATGAGCATAGAGACATCACAAAGTTATATGATCAAGCCAAGTGGCATGACCATGATCGATCCTGGGAAGTCCAAAAGACGTGGATACAATGATGTCAACATAACACTATATTAAATTTAATGGTTGTATTAAATGCCATTTTGCGATTCTAAAATTTGATTAAGTCCTAAAGGTTTTCCTTTATCGAGATCTCAACAAGTGTCACCCCCGCAGAGGTCGATTGAAACAAAGTTAAAGCCTAAGTCTAAAATGGTCTCAGTAAAGATGATAAGACACGTATGGCCATGATGATGTCATAGAACATAGGATTAAGGTTTAGGGGCGTATTAAACATAAAAACTATGAAAACCAAGATTGGGTATGTTTGATAAATAATCGAGTTTCCCTGAGTCTCAACCATGAGTAATTTATGTCAGCATTGCAGGAGCTAGGGTTTGGGTTAGTAAGTATTTGTTTAGAGCTTTTCTATATAGATTTCTAATTTTTTTGATTCTTTGTCTATGCTGATTCATTTATTAGTAGTGGTAAGGGGTTAGGCTAACTATTTGTAAGTAATATGTTTAGTCTAATAGCTATTTGTGATAAGCACAATCATTATGCCATTTAACTCCTAAAAGAGTTTTGCAACATTTTTTGAGGTGTTCAATTAAATAGTAATAGATTAATCAAAAGAAGATTGTGTTGTCATTATAATTTTGGTTTTTTGATCATCGTAACTTTTCATTTTCAATTTCAATTAAATTGCAGAAACAATTTTATATAAATATATTTTGATCTTTTTTATATTTTAAAAATCTATATATAAATATCTTTTGAATGAATACTACATTTCTTTTCTACTTACCTACTTTGTCAAATTCTTGTAATGCAAAATAATTTTTAAAAAGTAATTGTTATTAATTTTTAAACAATAATTTATATTAATTTACATTCAAATTAGAATATTAAATTTATATTTAGTCATATTAATATATAATAAGATGAAATATAGATATAAATAAAAACAAAAAATAATTTTAAAGTATAAATCCTACATGTGTTTTAAATAGCTATTCTTCCATATTAGAAGTGAATATATTTTATTTAGAAAATAAGATTTTTGGAATTATTATGTATGGATATTTTAAAACCAATGTTTCAGGGATAATATGTGTGCCCATCCTCAAGGTGAAAGAAGCCAAAAAATGAAGGAAATCAATGTGAAATGATTTCAATATAGTAGCAAAGACCCTCTATAAATAAATGAAAATGAATCATGAAAAACTAAAAAAAAGATAAAAGTCAGCCTCCCAAAAAATGTAAAAAGACAAAAAAGAGAATCCTACCTTTTTTAAATGATTAATAATAGGCCTTCAAAAATCCCCAATGCCTAAACCGTTGTCTCTATTTTGATTAATAGGCCTTTTTCAATCTCAGTCGTTTCCCTCACTTTTCTTTTCCAATAGTCATCTTCATCCACAATAATTTTTTTTGATCCATGCAAATATAATATTTTGTGGTAAAAAAAGTGTTTTGCCAAAATCGAACTATTGTATTTGAAACATTGATTTCAAAATATCCATACATGATAATTCTAAAAATCTTATTTTCTAAACTACAACATCATGAAAATTTAAATAATTTAATATTTTATTTAATGAATTAAAAAAAAAAAAAAAACTATTTCAATAATCCTATTTGAAAGCATAATTATACCAAAGAGTCTTATTAACCCACAATGAAAACTAGTAAATAGTTATCCCAAAAAAAAACCAATATTATTCTAATGAATAAATTATTTTCCATAAACCATTTAACGAGAAACTAAGTATGACACATGAAATGCATACATTTTAAACACATCCTTTTATTTCTCAAATGTGATTGCAAATAAAGCATACTCAAGTTTCTAACTTTCAAAATCACTCAAGACACATGTTACAAATTTTGATGTTACAACTTTCATACTAATTACATGTTCCAAGATAGAAAATGGTATAAACATATAATAAATAAATGAAATCTATTATATCAACAAATATTTCCTCTAAAATTTATACTTAGAAATGATATCATTTGATTAAAATTACAATAGGGTTCAAACACAATTCTTAAATCCAATATTCTTCTTATAGTATAGAATATTTTTATACTAGTAAAAAACATGCAAAAACCTTATACTTCGCCTTGAAGCTCTCGTCACATTTTCACAAAAGTGTCTATAGATGCAACCTTCAAAGCATACAATAACTTTTTTTAATGATACAACAATTAAGGGACACTTTGCCAATGTGCAAGAATAACAACTGGCGTTGCTTTTATTATTCATTATTAGAATAACACAAATGCACAAACAAATTTGTAAGTAACAACCAACTTTCAAGTTACTCAGACATACAAACATAATACAACCTTCATGTTTCTAAGCTCAATTTTAGAAAGCTAAAGCCATATAATAACTTAACACACAACCCTACTCAGAAATCAAATTTTATAACTACCACTAAAATTGTATTCACTTCTAGCCTACTAAATTAACATTCTTTCTTTTCTATTACAAAAGTCCAAAAATACACCTATACCAACAATAAATAGAATAGGACACAAACAGGTTGTGAACTTGTTGTAAACCTTTAGCAAAATAAAATATAACCTTATAAAAAGCTATGTCCCTCCCATGCCATCCTCTTTACAGGAGTAAAGGGTCATGTTCGATGGTTCAATGCCCTTTTTAACTTTGCCCTTTTCTCTTTTTGATTATAATAGTCTAGTCTAATATAATCATTGATAAATACATAGATATTCTAAAATTATAATTAAATAAAATTTAAAAAAAAATTCAAGTTTTAGATTGACATTTTTATGAAGGAAAATTAAAAAGTTAATATTGGAAATTTTGAATAATATTTTTTGATTGATGTCGCTTTCTCAAAGTTTAGATGAAAATAATAATAAGCACATCGATACAAGGTGGAGATGCCACATGAGCCAATTCTCATTAAAATTTAACTTTGTTGTCATATATCTAACATTATGTATCGACCACCTTAAGATTATGACCTCATCTCAATTAATTGTCACAACTACTTACCATCTTACATACGGCTACAAGTTTTTGTACAAAAATATATTTTTTGTACAATCATTGGAGTAAGGTGGGAAATGAAGCATTAATTACCTTCAACAACTTAACAAATCACATTCAACTGCTAACAGATCACCTATCCAACATTAATGATTAAGGGTATCTAAAATATACCACGATGAATCTCCTATTATGCCCTACACACACGCGCGCGCGCGCGCGCACATACACACACACACACACACACACACACACACACACACACACAAGCAGTCACCTTGATGGTCCAAAGAATGCTAGAAGAGATGTATTTTTTTATTTTTAGGTGTCAATATAAAATAGATCTCATGACATCCTCATCCACTTTCAACAATAGAAAATGATAAATCAAGGATTCTACCAAATGATAAATCAAATATTTTACCACCTTGGAAGCTACAAGCCCCTATACAATGGGCTATCGAGGTTGAGTCCAAGATTTGAATAAGATGAATGCATGATTAGAATGAACACATGAGCCAAGTAAGTGCATAACATGAAGTAGCTAAAAGTAAATGAAATAAATAATGCAAGAATATTTCACAAAGAGATTGGAGCCAAAACTCACAAATGTGAGAAGTATAAATAGGAGAGTGTTAAGTAACTCCACAAAAGGTGGTCAATAGACCCTCAAAATAGAATAGTAACTCCTCCTCAAAAGGTGGTAAACATATCCAAGCATAAAGGAGTAACTCCCATACCCGAATAGCTAGTCAATGGAGTTACCTTCTAGTCAGCTAGTCAACTTGTACATCTATGCAAGATTCTCCATGAAATTAAGAAAACTACAAGTGAGGAAAAAAAATCATAATAAATAAATATAAGAAAATAATAAACTCCTACTCTAACACTCACCCCATAAGTACAACTTAGGTGGGCATTGTAAAAAAATGGGTACTGACAACTAGGCTTGATGAGGTACCCATATATAAAGTAATATCTCATAAAGTAGAGAAATAAAAGAAAAATCAGAGGAAAAACTCCCCCCCTCCCCCTGTCCACCCATAAAAGGAGAGACATAAAGTAGAGGCTATAAGGTTCACCCAGAAGATGATGTTGTAGTGTCATGAACCTCAAGAAGAGCATGAAAGTGAAGATACTTTCTCTTCATGAAAGGTTTGGTGAAGATATCTGCAATCTACTCTATCATCTAGAAATATATGTCCTGAAGATATATTTTCACCATGTTATAATGGATGAAGAAGAGATACCAATGATCAAAATATCATCAACATAAAGAACTAAAATCAAGAGTGAATGATCCTACTATAAGAGATAGACATTCAAATCTAAATGGCATCTAATGAACCATTTTGTTAGAAATAAGGAATCCATCTTAGCATACCAAGCTTGAGGGGCCTGCTTGAGGCCATAGCTAGATTTATGAAGTCTGCACATAAAATAAGGGTCCTTGACAAATCTTGTTGGATGCTCCACGTAAATCTTCTCCTCAAGATCACTATGAAGAAAGGAACTCTTCTCATCCATCTAATGAACATCCCAATTATTGGCTATGATAATAACAAGTGTCAGTCTAATAGAGTTTATTTTTGTGTTTAGTACAAAGGGCTCTATGTAGGCAATGCTAGGCACTTGTGAAAAACCCTTTGCAACTAACCACACCTTGAACTTTTCAGTGAACCCATCTATTACATACTTAGTCTGATATATCCATTTGTATTGAACCATCTTTTTTCCCTTAATAACAAGTGTCAAATCCCAAGTATGATTCCTAATTAAGTAGTTATAATCTTCATGCATGGTATAATCTCACTAAAAAACACCCAATGCCTCCTGAAAAGTCTACAGATCTGAGACAGAGGTAGAGAAAGCATGTGGCTCACTCTATAACTTTGAACATGTATGTTTTTCATCTAAAGGATCCCCAACCCATGTACATGCACTCTATGTCTAGCCCAAAGAGGACCTGAAGTGGATGAGTCAATTAAAGAAATTTCATCCTTCAAAGTGTGGACATATGTGATTAAAAATGAGTCCCAATCACTACTCTTTCTATCCAAACTAGAATAATTGTCCTCAACCTATAGAATGTGCTTAGGCTCATTTGAATCATTTATATCGAATCCAAGTGAGTCTAATGAAGTGTGAGAAGTTTCAAGTGTTGAGTCTATGAGACTCTCTTAAAAGTGAACACTTCTCTCGATGAACAACTCATGCATGGTTAGATGAAGAAGGCATTACCCTTTGAAACCATCTAGATAACCTATGAAGATGTAATACTTACTTTAAGGTTCTATATCATTGCATTTCTTCTTCGATATGTGTGCCATTATTGGAGATATAAAAACCCTAAATTGCTTAACTATAGGTTTGTGCTAAGATTTAAAGGGAGTTAAACATTTTAAGGCTTTGTGAGGAACCCTATTCTAAACGAAGCACACATAATTAATGGCTTAGGCCAATACTGAGGTTCTAATGACTTAGAGTGAATCATATAGTTTGCCATCTCTTTCAAGGACTTGTTCTTGCATTCAATAAATCTATTATGTTAAGGATTATAAGGAATTGTCCATTGTAAATCAATCCCCTTTGCTGTGTAAAATTACTCAAACCTATTATCGACGTATTCACCCCTTTATCAGTTTGAAGAACCTTGATGCATTTCTCAAATTTTTTCTCTGAAAGAACTTTGAAGTCTCAAAACTTGTCAAAATCTTAAGATTTATGCCTAAGGAAGTGAACCCATGTGTATCTCAAAAAAATCATCAATGAAGTTAAGGACATACTTATCTTTTGTGAAAGATAGACTGGGAAAAGACCCAGATACATCATTATGTACCGACTCCAATGCTTGTGAAGCCCTCCAAGCATTTCTTTTGTCAAATTTATCTCTAGGATGTTTATCAAGGGTACAACCCTCACAAAGACCCTTAGATAAATGGACACAAGGTAACCCTATGACCATACCACTCGTGCTGAGTTCTTATAGGTAGTTATAGTTGAGGTGGCCAAATCGCTCATGTCAAAGTTTTATAACTCTATCTAAATGAGTCATCAATGAAATCAAATAAGAATAAAGTGTAAAATTTGAAAAGGCATATAAGCTAGCTTGGTGATCTATCCTACCCATTGCTACTATAGAATAATTGTGCAACTCTCTGATTATGCCTGTATTTAGGAAAAACTTTAATCTCATGCCCTTATTGATGTGAATGATTTGGTAAACCAATAGAAGATTAGTTGAAAGTGATAGAACACTTAGAACATTATTCAATGTTCCTCCATCCATTTCAATATACCCTCTCCCTGTAACTTCTACTAAAGTGTCATCACCTAAAGTGATAGAAGACATGTTAAAAGGCTCTAAGGAAGAAAACTCAAATTTTGAAGATCCCATGTTATGGGAATCACCCAAGTCAATAACCCATGAAGAGGTTGGAGCTACAACTACTACAAGAGCCTTAGCTTTTTGTTTCTCTTTACCTTTGCCTTTTTCCTTAGAAGAATCTTGAGTTGATGAATTTTGCTTGATAGAATCAGGAACACATGTTTTTATTTTCTATAAGATGAGTTAGGTGATCAATTTGTTTCTTCATGCATTTGTGTTCATCATGCCCAATTTTTTTGTAATAGGCACACTTAACCTTCTCTTTCTTAGGTTTATTATTTAAAGACAAGGTTTCAGTGGCTATTTTGGCAAAGGTTGATTATTTCTTCTTCTCTTGATCCTTGTTCTTCTTAATTCTTCTCTTTGTTTGAAGCCTTGTGTTTCCCATTCCCAATAATTAGTGCTTGAGGTTTTGAGGACTTTAATGTAATCATCTGTATTAACATGTCTTGATTTTGAGTCAAGTTGGCAAAAAAATCATCTAAGAAGACCTCTTTCATGTAGTTCCTAAAGAACTTTTAGTGGCATGGAAAATAGAGACAAAAATTAAGTAATCATGACCTAGATTAGAGAATATATAGATAATAATTTAGTCATATTTCTTCTCTATGCCACATTATTTCAACTTCAACCTCAAAGACTTGAACTTGGTGTAGAAATCCTAAAGGGTGTTAAAGTTGCTAGGACATAGGTTGATAAGTTAATTTTCTAGTTTGTGACCTCTCATCTCATCTTGTTTCCCAAAGAGATTTTCTAAAATGGTCCACACATCATTGGATTATTTGGAAATTTTTATATGAAAGAGGAGACTAGGGGACACAATAAGACGCATCAACCCATAGGCTTCATCACTATGATCATACCATATAACATTTTCTGTATCTTTAGTTAGTTGATTTTTTAACCCCATTGTAATGCGATGAAAACCTTTGTTTTTTAAAATAATTTGTATTTTAATTTTCTATTCATGATAATTAAATGGTGTTAGAGGGTTAATTTAACTTTTATCTATTTTGTGTATAAATTAAGTGTAGTGGTTGTAGTTATTGTAGAAATGAAAGTGCAATAAAAATGGAAAGTGACACAAAAACATAGTACATCCCCCTCAAACTATGAAATGGTGACCCCACCCCGCCCACCCCCCCCCCCCAAAAAAAAAAAAAATGTTGTACATAATACATGTTCAAATGACATTGGGCCTACTGAGAGTGCGTATTGAGTAATCAATCAAAGTGTTTGAAAATACAATTTTCAAGGCAAAGGGATGTAGGGGTCAGCTAAGAGTGCATCCAAGAAAGGTATAGTGGGCAAAAAATAAAAAGAGAAATGTTTATTTTGAATACGATGTGGTTTGGCCACCTGCCAAACCAGACCTCAACCTATGATCTTCGTTAGGCAAACACAAGGAGTATTAAAACAAATAATATCTTCTCATTGTAACAACTCAATATATATTATTTCTAGAAGAAACAATCAAAAGATCCCAACCTTTAAAAAGTCCCCCCATAATAAAGAAAGCATCCCACCCAATAAAATCCTCCCTCCTTTTACATAAAAACCAAGCAAATTATAATATTGTATTAGATAAAACAATAAAAGCTTTTTATTTTAAACCTTATTTAAAAAAAAAACCAAATACCATAATTTTAAAAATACCACAAAGTGGTAAAGTGAATTTGATATTTTAATTTTCACCAACAATAAAAATCAAGGTGGCATTCAAATACCACAAAGAGAGTTTTAAAGTTGTATTTAGTCTTACTTGAGGTCTTTGTAGGCCGTTAGTGGCACAATCGAGGCATAGGGATGAGTGAATATAGAGGATGTATATGGGGTGTAAGAGAAAAGGTGAGGGCTAAACCACAAATAATGAAATTGAGAGCCTTAAATATGCCAAGGTGATGTCGTTTGATGCCTTTTCCTTGTTTAAAGACAACCAATGAACAACATAATTGCTATCAAGGTCCAAACAATAAAAATAAAAGGGGTGAATGATTGAATGGAAGCAAACCAAAGTCAATGAGTTGGAGAAGAGAACTGATGCCTAGTTGAAGTGGTGGCCATGCAACAAAATATGAGTGCTTAAAAACACAACATATCTGATTGGTGATTCTTGGTCGGAGGAAGGCAATGGAAGAATGAAACCAACAAGTCAATAATCCCTTAAACCATAGATAAACTGAATGACATACCTCATAATGTATATGCAGACCATTGGTAAAATATGGGTCTAAGTGTTGAATCTAATCAACTAAGGTTAAACATTGAGGCACTATGCCCAGATCTGTACTACGTTACAAGATAACATAAACATGAACGTAATATCTCATGCAATTCGGTTGCTTTGATTGAATAGATAGTTGCTCCCATAGTTTAAAATTGAATCAACAAAGCCTACCTATAAACACATAAGATACTAAGCCAAGAATAAATCCCACATAACTACATGCAAAAAAAACACCCTATAATTTTTTTCGATCATAATAAATCCCAAGTTTTTTGAGATTTTAAAAAAATCCCTGAATGTTTTTTGAAAACCCTCTAAAATATGCATCAAACAATCCAAAGATTTAAAACTAAAGCTTACACCATAAAACTAGACGTATAATTACCAGGGTGGATTTGATACCATATTGGGGTTGAATCCAAGGTTTGGATAAGTCGAATACATGAGTAGAGTGAACACACAAGCCAAACAAGTGCACAACATGAAGTAGTTGAAAGCAAATGAAATATGCAATGTGAAAATTTTACACCAAGAGATTGGATCCAAAACCAAACTTGCATTACAAAGCTCACAAATGTGAGAACTACACATAGGAGAGTGTTGAGTAACTCCTCCACTAAAGGTGGTCAAAATTCCCTTAGAATAGAATAATAAATCCTCAAAAGGTGGTCAATAGAGTGAAGAATAGAGGAGTAACTCCCATACCTAGAATAACCAATCAAGGGAGTTACTTCTTAGTCATCTGGTCAACTTGTACATCTAAGCAAGCTTCTCCATGAAAGTAAGAAAACTCCAAGTGAGGTAAAAAATCCCATGATAAATAAATATGGGAAAATAATAAACCCCTACTCTAATATGGATGATGCAGGTTATGTAAATAAAACCACTAAACTGAATCTAGGTTTGGTGTAAAATAGCCCCCCCAGCACATGGTATCACTTGAAATACCCTATCATCACCACTCACCATCACTACTAAGGACACATTGAAATATTTCACCACATGCATGTTATTTATGCCCTTGACCCTTCTTCAAGGGGATTGAGTTTGGTGTTTATGTATTTTGTTAAGCCTATTTTAGTTTTTCCAAAGGTTAATATTTTCATAATATGGATGAACACAAGCTACAAGATATAGAAGGTCAACCTCATGTGGCTGACCAGAGTCAAGGCTATGATTTGAGATTTCATTGATAGATGTGACATTCTATTGAACTTTGTATGTGTATATTCCCAAGTTTCATCGAGTTATGGGTCTTAGTATGATGTTTATGTATGTTATTAAGCATGATGAAATTTATCTAGGTGTCAATATATTGGCATTATGGATGAATGGAATTTATAAGATAGAATCTATAACCTCAATGTATTATCCCAACATCAATGACATTTCATTATTCATTTGATTTTTACATAAGATGTGAATCCCTACTGCAATCAAATCAACCTCATGATGCCCTCATCCACCCTTGACAATATAAAATAACCAATCATATATGTCACTAACTTTCTTTGATATAAATGACATGTATCATTCTATAGTGTTGTTATATTGGCATGCCAATTTAAAATTTAATGTAGTTGCATGTACAGGTGTAAATAATATGGGATAAGTATTATCCATATGTCGCCATAGAGAAATATTATTTTCTTCCAAATGGTACTATGTCATTCAATGCTAATATTATATTATTATATTATATTATATTATTATATGGACCCCCTATTGTAAGATATCACTTAGAATACCTTGTTAATACCCCACAATATCATGCCCAATGCATGTTGAAAATTGCATATTATTTATCACCTTACCCTTTCTTATGGGGGTCCTAATTTGGTGTTCTTGTATGAACCAGATGTTAATATATTTGTATCATGGAGGAACATAAGCTACAAGGTAGTCTCTGGTACCTCAATGTCTTATCCACACATAAATAGAATCTTAATGTGAATTCAAGACACACATCGAATGTGAAGCCTTATCACAATCAAAACATTACTCATGATGCTCTCATACATATTTAATAATAGAAATGACTGATTAAAGAGGTTTTCACCTTGCAATCTACATGCCCCTTTATAATGTGTGTAAGTCATGTAAATCCATCAAGTATCCTAAATATGTTTTTGGTGTATGATATGGGATCTATAGTGTTTGATATCACATGAAATACCCTATAATTGATAAAGGAGACATGTTAGTGTCAGATTATCTTATTGTAGAGAGTTAGGGTTTGAGCCATAAAAAGTGATACATATCCTATGTGTGAGATCCAGATACATCAAAAAAAGGTGATAAAAAACACATAAATACCTAGGTGGTTAAATCTTGATGCAACATACATTTCATAAAGGATATTTGAGTCAAGATTCAGATAGTAACATTGACATAAGTGCCAATAGGTCAACACAAATGTCTAGGCAGTCAGAAAGAATATTTTCATACTCTGATGACTAGTTCTCGAGTATCATACATCATTTTTACACACATATACATATAATACTATCTAAAAATCACAACATAATATTTATATTATTTATTATTCATTATTATCCAATCAAATACTATTTGGCATTGCACTTTCTATATTTAGCATTTTTTCTTAATTCAACACTAAAATTAAATATCAAAATCTGAATTATTTATTTGGCCTATTTTTATGAATATTTTAATCCATTGTTGTTTAGGTTATTTCCCCTTAATTGATTCCCAAAAATTGTTAAGCATTTGGTGAATTTTACCTTTGATTCTTCCTATCAAATCCTAGTGTGCCATATGGTTTTTTGTTTTTTGATTTGTTAATTTTTTTCTCAAAAAATTAGATTGCTTTCAAAATTCAAAGGAATAAATTATTTTTATCAAAATGCATACATATTTTAACTTTTCATTTGTCAAGTAAATCATGATAGTCATTGTTTTTTTTAATTTAAAACATCATTACATTAATTATAACTTTGCTTAAATAGAATCAACAAATTGCTACACATAAAGCGAGCAAGATAATACAAGATAATAATCTAAAGCCTTCTCATAATTCTTATTTCAATACCATTGATCCCTTATCTATATTTACTAGGTGCCAATGTGCATTTGATATACCCTTTGTAACACCTAAATATTATTTAAGTGACAACTACCATCATGATCCCATTATTCACCAACAACTTATATAGGATTCCACAGTCCATGTCGTCACTCCATGAAAAGGAAAATGTGTTCAACCTATTCAACCACCTGTTAATATATAATAGGTCCCCCCTAATCTTAGTCTAGTGATCAATTCTAATGTCTATGATATGATTGAATAATTAAGTAATACCAATGCTAAGATATCAATTCTTAAACATTTTAAACAATCAACTATTTATAAGGATATATTATAAGAAGCCTTTCGTGAAACATAAGTACCAAGGGATATTTAACCAACTTATTTTGTGGATATTATGCAAGATATTAAACATAATTCCAACCTCAAAACTTTTGACTACACTAACTTACCCTCAAAGGACATCATTGATCAATATTTACCTTTATTCATACAAGTTAATATTCAAAATAAGGGAATCAAGAGAGTGATCATTGATGATGGACTAGGATTAAACATTTTTAGCATATTTTTTTTTTAAAATAATGGGTATTAATCTAGATGTGATTCAAAAATTAGACGTAAATATCAAAGGATTTGATAATTCATACAACCCACCTATTGGTCAAATCACATTAGATGTGACATTAGGGAAAAAATAGTATAATTTATTTTTCAAGTAATATCTCAATCATTGAATTATAACTTACTCTTAGGTAGACCTTAGATACACCTCATGGAAGTTACACCATCCACATTACATAGATGTGTAAAATTCATACATTATGGACTATGCCTACAAATGATGAGCCCTTTAAATTTTTTAAATTTTTACATTTAGACACATCAAAATTTACTCACATGTTACCACCTAAATAATTAATCCCAATTTGGAGCATAGCCACTAATGAGATAGGTCAATAAAAATAAAATGGCACATGTTTCTCATGATACTCATAAATCACTAACACTCTAAGAACACATGGTTGAACATAAGGACAAGAATATAGAACAAATTCCATTGTAATAGGAAGAAATAATATCACAACCATAAGAAAATAAAACATTTGAGTTTCCTTTAGTGCTAAGTTATGAAAAACAAGATGGAAAGGGTTCTAATTATTATGATAGTTATTATGAGTTTCCTCATGATATGATTGATGAAATTCTACACATGCTTAACTTTAAACCACTTGAGAATATATCACATGATTTATTCACACCCATAGGCCCTAGTTACATATAGGCTAAATTCAGATAAGGGCAAGGCAAAAATCACCGATGAACATGTGAATACTTGTTATACCATTCATCCTTCTTGGTTATAAGATTTAAGTCAAGCCTACATGGGACAAATTTAAATACTTCACATGAATAATTTGGAATCCTCTTTTACTATAAAGTGTCCATGATAAGAGAATCTAACTATTGTTTAAAATATCAATGGATCCTATTTTGAGCATCTTGAGGTTGATACAAATAGTTGGAGCATAGTTTGTAGCATTTCCTCTTTACAATAGTTAAAATATACTATAGTATGTTTTCAACATTCCCCATATTTTATAGAATCTAATGGATACATTCAATAACCTATTTCATGTGGACCAAAAGTGTTCCCAATAATTATATGTGTTATAGATTATGAGCCACATTTGACATTTTGTTTTGGTCAACATTAGTTGGTTGATATGAATGCAACAGTGGATGCTACCAATATTTGCCTTGTTTTTCCTTTTGAGGGTGAGAAATTTTTCAATATTCATGATGGATATAATCATAAACCCATACCAACTATTGATGGTGAATACGTGCAAGTAAACATTGAAGAACTAGCAATCATTCAATATACATACATGTATCAAGAAAATGGATAATAGGTGGTCTTATACTCATTGAGGATGAGGAATTATTAGATTAAGAAACATAAAATTTGTAAACATGCCAAAAAAAAAAACAAAAAACCAAAAAAATAAAAAATTCAATAAAATACAAAAACATTCAAATAATTAAAAAAAAAAAAATGTTTAGCATTTCACATGTTTACTATTTTTTGCATATGCCATTTAATTTATGTTATTAGTTAGCATATCATTTATATACACACATGTGTAATGGGTACTTGAGTGTGATATGGGCATACATTAGAACCATGATACTCAAGCATCATGTTGGAACTTTTCTCTTCTAGTGTGATACATTATGTTGGGGGCATCTTGCTTCTATATGATCACGATTGAGATAAGTTATATTATTTTATGATCATTTTCCACTCTCACTAAGCTTATATATCTTACACATGTGTATACTCATGATTGATATCTTACATAATGTATTTGATATGATAGTATATATGATGTTTTGATAACACATGTATGCAGGGACTAGTATGACATGCTTATGCTAGTTGCTTATATCTCAAGACATCATCTATTTACATTATATTACTTGCATGTACTTATTGTTTTCTTCTTTATCTTTATTTTGTAACATTTGAACATGTTTCTTATTTTTTTCCATAGTTCCCTAAGTATTTCTTGTTTATTAGGTGTGTGAAAATTTGCACATGTCTTCCAATTGAGTGTGTAACATGTGAACATGCCACTTATTTATGGTCTTCTTGGACCCCTCTTTTTTTTGACATTTGAGTACTCTTGTGTGTGTGCTCGATTGTTTGCTAATATTGTTATATTTTATATGTTTCCATGACTTATATCATACATATTAAGGATTGATATGTATGTATACAAATATTCATTGATATATCTACTTTGACATGACACTACTATATGCTTCTTAACTACATGATTTAAAAATATACAACATAGTTATCTTATCATTTTGATATAAGGTGATTATCACTTTTGAAAACCACTCACCTCAAAATTGTTGTATATTAGTGAGGGCATGTCATAGAAGACATGACTCCACATATATACAATTGATAGAATGGGTAAATTTTAATTTAGTTTACATGGTGTACATGATTCAAATAAAAATTTGGGTCATAATTTTATGCATTAGGCATAGATTTGGTATAGATTTTTTCAAATTTTTATACATATTATAGAGCAAAGGTTACATTTTGACAAATAATTTATCATGAGACATATTCAAGATGCACATGTACCAAATTACAAAAATACTTTCATATTATATAGACATTTATGCACTGACCTTAACATGATGAAACATTTGGGCCTTTATCAATCTACATAAGTTGGCACTTTTTTAGTAGTACAATCAATATTCTAAGCCATTGATGGACTTATAACTACTTATATTATTAAATGTTCACATGGTTATACCATTTGACTTAGGTGAGATTAGCCAGATTGGCTAGATTGGTTTACACTTGAGTTATGTGATTGAGATTATGTGTTCTCTATGAAATTGGCACAATTTATCCTTATAATAGATGAAGGGAATGATCATCGTCCATTTATCCTCTTCACATATCTAAGGTTTAGTTGTGAACCTCTATCCAATGGTTCAACTAGGAAGCATCTCTTCCAAGTCAAATTACTAAGGGGAAACACGATTGCATTGACACACATGTGTACTCCTTCCTTTCTCTCTTTATTTCAAGTAATTTAAGTTATTCAAATTCATATTATATGCACTAAGTACACCTATAATATGCCATGTTTGGAAGTCATTCAAATATAGCAAACTCAAGTGGGCTTAAGCAAAGACAAGGTGTATTATACACACTAGGGTAAAATTTTATTTCCTTTAACCTAGTAATTTAATCTTTATGCATTACTAGATTAAAGGGGGGAAATGTAGATGCTTAAATTTGGAGTTATATGTTAAACTAGTCTTGTACACTTGAAAAATATCTCTCAAGTCTATACCCTTCAATTTTAACTTCCTTGGATCCAAAAGGCTTGCATTCACCACCTCACTATGTCTAATCACTTATTTATTAGTCTAACTTGATTAATCTAATTATATAGATCACTTGTAACATTGAACACATAAAATATGATATATCCTTCACCATCAGTTACAAAACCTTAATAACTTTCCTCCATCTTAGAAAATTATGTTTAGGTTTGAAAATTAGAATTGACACTAATATTCCTCATCCAATGAAAGTGTCCTCACCCTAAGAACACTTAAATTTTCAAATATTTTTATGTGTATGAGTTGGCCTAAGAATGTAATTAACCCTTACATGAGGATCTTTTCAAAATAGATAGTATAAATACAAGTCAAAGTCAATTCATTTGGACATCAATAAATCACCTTTCAAGCTTAGACATACTATTAAATTTCAAAGTGTAAAACTAATCTATTATACCCTATTCAACCCTATTTACATATCAGTCATATGATCAGTCATGCTACAAGTCTGAAGCACTCAAAATATAGCTCATGAGCCATATTTATCAAGTTATAAGCTAGATCATTACATGCATTCATATATAACATTCTAAACTATTGTTCACACATATACCAACAAATATGGGATAATTACATATGTTTGGGGCCCTATTCAGAGTATTGGATAATATAGGTAGTGTTCACTGACATAGGGGTATTTAAGTTCAGTTCGACATTGTGAGCCTACTAACCAATTTTTAGTAGGATAACCTAACCTAAGTTGGAGATTTAGGGTTTAAGCCATAAATAGTGACACATAGCCTATGTGTGGGATCCAAATACATCAAAAAAAGGTGAAAGAAAACCTAGAAAGACCTAGGTGGTCACATTTTGACACAATGAACATTTCATATAGTATAATTACATCAAAATTTAGATAGTAGCATCAACATAAGTGTCCACAGGGCATTACAAGTATATAGGTATCTATAAATAATATTTCTAGAATTTGAGGAATGGTTCATAAGCATTAGATAACCTAATTCCATACCTATACATTTTAGATATATCTATGCATCACTACATAGGCTAACTATTGTTTAGTCATCATGATTACGTAATCAAAATACTATTTGGAATTGCACTTTCTATATTTGGCATTTTTCATAATTCAACATTGAAATTAAATATCATGAACATAATTATTTAATTGTCCTAATTTTAGGAATAGTTTACTCCATTGTTATTTAGGCTAGCCCTTGCTTAACTCTTTCCAAAAAGGGTTAAATAGTTTGAGATAATGAGAGCTTGACAAAATGGATTAATAGAGCATGCATGTCATTGATCAATTTAATAATTAACCAACAAGGATTGGATGAATTTCTAAGGAAATTTACTAAATTCAATGAATCTCTCTCTATGACTATTCTTTTGCTAATTATTAGCAGATTACTGGGTAGAATGGGCACATTTCCATTCTACAAAAGATAAGAATATTATAATCCTAATTTATAATTTTTTAATTGTTCGTTAGATTCTTATGTATAATGGGCACATGCCCATTCTAAAAAAGATAATCATATTACATTCATAATTGATAATTGCCTATATTCTTAGATTCTTGTGTATAATGTGCACATGCCTATTCTACAAAAAATAAGAATATTGGCCTCCTAATTTATTATTGAATAATTATTCCTTAGATTATTGATATGTATAATAGGCACATGCCCATTCTACAAAAGATAAGAATATTGGCTTCGTAATTGATAATTTCCTATATTCTTAGATTGTTGTGTAGAATAGGCACATGCCCATTATATAAAAGATAATAATATTGGATTATTAATTAATTGTTTCCTAGTTATTATTATATTCTTGACATGTATAATGGGCACATGCCCATTCTATAAAAGATAAAAATATTGACTTCTTAATTGATAATTGCATATATCCTTAGATTCTTGTATAGAAATGACATGTGCCCATTATAAAAAATATAAAAAGATTAACTTTTATATTAATAGTTTCTTATATTGTTAGATACTTTTAGAATGGACACATGCCCATTCTAAAAAGATAATAAAATTCGTGTTGTGACCAACATGTCCCTTTATTCCTAAGAGATCTATGAGAAATACCAAAATTGAGTCCTCCAAACTTATGTATTAATCTTCAAAGTCGGGACCATGCCTAATGAATGATGCTTAATCAAATTTAAATCCATGTATTTTTTGAAATTACTTATGATCCCTCTCAATCAATTCCTTTCCTTATGTTTTATCATGGGTTTCTTTGTATTTTTAAAGTTATCCTATTGGCACTTTTCAATGGTTTTATACTTATTATTACCATAGGGTATACTAAAGCCTTCAATATGCTTTAACTTTCGATTAAAATTTGCATTTTGGACCAATCAGAATGCATTGTTTTTTTTGCATGAAAAAATTGCATTTCTTCAAAAGTCAAGTTACACAATTCTTAACAAAAAATAAGAAAATAAATATTTATTTTTGTTTTCATTGGCTAGAATGTTTTACATGTTATTAAGAGGGAAATGGATGATGTCATCCATAGTATCATGTTATATTTGTCAATAAAAAAATAAATATGGTGGCAGGGTCGTGCAAGTCACAAGGCTCAAAAATTTTAGCAATCCAGTTTGTGCTTCTTTCACAAAAAGGGGTTGAAAATAAAAATATTTTTTTTGGTTCATGATTTCTCATGCAATATGATACCTATCTTGGCATGGGCTCGCTCTCCACCCTACCAAATTAAAATGTAAATGAAGCCATTTCATTATTAGGTCTTGCAAATGTTTATCAAGAAGCTTTCATGGAAATGAAAAATAAAACACATTCCATTGTTAAATTGGCATCCATTGATGTTCCATCCATAATCTGAGCTACTCATTGCTTCTTGAAAGAACACTGATATTCTTTGTAGAGAGGGCGTGGACACCATTGTTAAGCACATAGTCATTTGCCCAATTGAGCCATCTTTTGGTTTACATCTTGTGGATATAAATCCCAATTTTGGTGCAGGGATGTGTGCATGTAGAAGATGTCACCTAAAAATCTTTCTAGCCTTTTGATTTGTAATTTAGTTTTGCTCATTGCCCATTTTTTTCTTGTACTGAAGGTGAGAGAAAAATATGAGGGTTTTGAGTGTTTGAAAGCTTCTAAAGGTCTAGTTGTGACAAAAATATGGGTTAAAATAGTGTTATTTGCTTTTGGTGGGGTTCGAAGGTGGGGAAGCCGATGGGGGTTAGATTGACCCATGGAGCTATTTTTTTTAATAGCATGGTAGGCAGAGGAAGGGTTAGTGGCAATCAAGAAGGTATTCAAGAATAAAAATTATTAGGGTTTTTTCCCTTTGTTGTTTATCTATGGATTCTAATCTCAAGTTTGTGGTGCTCCATATTTTGTGAGACCAATTTCACAAGAATCCGAGGTTAGTGATTTTCTTCATTCACAATAATGTCCTCATTTTGCTAGTTTTGCATAGTAATTTTTGAGTACATTGGTTGATACTTTTGTCATCTTTTCCTTTTATTTTCATTGATGTTGAACTTGCTTGGCTGAAGTTGAATTTGTGTATGTAAATCCCAAGCAAAAGACTAAATTGGGTATTTAGTGAGGCACTTTTTTATGACTTCATGTTGGAGGTTTGATTAGCTTTGGAATGTCTTCGAAATTAGAACTTATTTTGAAACTGTGTCATTTTAGTTATGATTGGACTTAGTTTTTTTGTAGAGGGCTTGGTTCCATTACCTATTGGGTTTGCTATTTTCATGGTACATTTGGCCACCATCCCCATCACTGGATCTGGCATCAACCCTTCAAGGAAGTTTGGAGCTACTGTGATTTATGGTGGTGATAAAACATGGGATGACCCTATAATTATCTATGTCACTATGAGCTCAAAATACATGTTCAAATCACTTGTCTGAAAACATGTGTTAGTTATATTGAAGTCAATGTCTTGCTCTATTATAGTTTTAAAGTATGTGTTATTTTTTTTGGTTTTGTGGAATCTTATAATGGCGGTCAAGACTCAATATAATGAAATCACAACCCATATGCATTTTCATGCTTACTTTACTTTTTCACAGGGAAATTTTGGGAAACAATGTTTTTATTATCATTTTAAGAAAAAAAATGCTTGGGAACCCCATGTTTCCAAGTTCAAAAACTCTACACAAATTATTCCAAATACCCATGCTTTAAAACCAAATCTTTTGGAAAAATCATGTTTTATTCTTGGAAAATCTTACATTCGGTAGATCAAGCTTTCCTATCATGACCCATAAAATTTCTTCATTTTGTTGGAAAGGATCTAGTAAAAAGATGGTGGTTGTAAGAATTTAGTTTGATCTAGTACTTATATTAATCTAAACTCCTAATGTGATTTCTCTTTTATGTAGTGGATTTTTTGGATAGGTCCCTTTAATGGAGATATAATAGCTACTTTGTACCACCAATTAATTCTAAGGGTAGTAGCCTTAAAATCCTTGGGATCATTCCACAACAACCCTAATGTGTAAATCAATAACACTATTACAATTCTAGTTGTTTGTGCTAGTTTGTAGGTTTGTAATAAGTAATTACCATGAAGGGGTATGTCATTCTCTGGATGAGATGAGGGATCACTATGGACATGAGAGTTGTGGGTATAATATTTTGATTTTTTTTCACAAACTCATAGTTGGGAATACTAGTTATAGGTGTTGTTATAAATTACAGTAAAGCAACAAGGTTGGTGGTAGGGTTTACTCCTATTTGGATTGAGTTTAGTGCATCAAGTCTTAGAATGAGTATAATTAAAATCAATAGTCCCCTCTTTAATAGAGGCAAGAATAATTGTTCATGAATCCTATGTTTCTTCCTCCCCTATTTCAGCTTATCAGGGGAAAGTCCCCTGCTCCTCCTACATTATTTGATCTTTCACACAACCATGCCATGGGAAACATAATGAAATTCATCAATGACATGCCCAACATGGATTGACTCTCTCCTTAAACAATGTGAGTTGCAATCTCAACAATCCATAGGTATAATTGGAAATTTATTAAAAATAATTAAGGTTTGTTGCATGATAAAAATAATTTTTCTTCTTTTATTTTGAAAATAAAAATGTCAGTTATAGTTTTTATTTTCACAATCATGACATCATATGTTTCTCTCAAATTTTCATTGTAAATTAAGCCTCTGAACATAGTTAATTCCTTTATACTATTTTAACAGTTCAATGAAATGCTCCAATTTGGAAGCCTATAGAATAACCTTGGAACAAAGAAATTAAGCATGTGGATGTAATTATTTCCCTTTTTATTTGTCTAATAGTTCAATTAAATGTTCCAATTTTGAAGCCTATGACATAAGCCTTGAACAAAGAATAAGAGGAATAAAATTTATGACTCTTAGTTATATTTTGTAGTCATTGAGATGCAATTTATACTGGTCTAATAAGTTAATGAAATGTTCCAATTTTTAACCCTACGAAATAATCCCTGAACGCAAAGGAGTAAATAAAACATTTAGTTAAAAAATATAATAAAAGTGATGACCTAAACTGTAGTAATTATTTTTTCCTACAATAATTTTGTGATATTTTTTAAAATTAAAATTGTTTTAGATTGAGTGTTTCTTGTATTTACTTTTAATAACTATCTTAATATTGTCAAAATAATCTTGATTGGTTATAATACTTAATTTTCATTTTGGTGAGAAAGGACAAAAAAAATCAATACAAAAAATAAGCGTAACTATTTAAAAACTAAGTATCCTTTTAATCCAACAACATTTCTTCTAATGACTCAACTTATAACAAATTCAATTCTATTTTCAATCTACAGGGGCTTGGCACATAGCACCCTTGTTTTTTGGGGCATTAACCATTTCCTTTGTAAAATTCATTGTTGATGTGACATGTCCCAATATCATGAAGTGGTACTCTCTAAATCCCACTGAACATTGTGAAAGTCATTATTGATGTGGTAGGTCCTGATATATTGAATGGGTACTCCCAGAGTTCCAATGAAAACCTCTTAGAGATCATTTGTGATAGGTAAGATTACTTTTAAATTCAAAAGATTTAATTGAATTGATATTTATATGCTTCCCTAAGGTTTCAAGGATGTCATTAATCTATTCTAACTAGGACCTCAAACCTAATCACAACATACCACCTGTATAGTTAACACCTAGAGCATAGTGATGTAAATATATCCTTAGATGGCAAAAAATAAAATATAAATATGAACAATTACCCACTCAAAAAGGTCCATGTGTAATACCTTACTCCCATGAACCCACATACCATTAAGAGGACTTTATGGAGTAGTAGCAAGAGGGTACAGTGTGAGATGAGCTAACCAATCAATGTGGAAGAAGTGTCTCACCATTCTTGTGAGGGAATGATGTGTGTCATAATATTTTAAATCTCTAAGTCTCTTCACCTTATTAGAGAATGACACATTACATTTATATTCCACTAAGGATGTTAGATAATAGTATAGTTCGAGAATTGTTTTCTTGTCAAAAGTTTCCATGTGACATATGTATTCCTCTAGTAAGACTTCAAAATTAATGTATGTCATGTCACTCATTCATATACTTAGATTTCTATACAAATGAGACCATGTCTCAAATATAATGTCACAAGGGGGACCCTCTTGATGTCCACCTTGACACCCCAAATGATACTTGGTAGACTCCACAAGATCCCCAAGCACCAAGGGAAAAAAGTATTGCATCATTCCCAACACACCCTAAAAAAATAAAAAATTAATTAGGTGCTACCCTTAACATATTCAGAGGGGTCAAATATCACCAACTAGGCAAATCACATTATCGATAATGGCTTTAAATATGAACTAGATCTTTAAACATTGATTAAAAATGAAAAAGGGTGGATATTTTGAATAACACCACTAAGAGTTATTATGAGTCTCATGAATGCCCATCTCTATTACTGTGATCCCAATTGTGACAACTCCAAGAAATAATTTAAGTGAAATTTCAGGATAATTAGTTAGAGCTCAAGATATCTTGTAATCAAACAAAGCCTAAGCTATTTGTCCATATAGCTTGCCCTTGTCAAAATAGTTTATGCAGTTCTCTAAGATCTAAAATCAATGATGACAACCCCTTCTTCATATCCCAACCCAACTCAAGATTTTATGGACACCAAGTTTATTTAGGGGATTGCCATATTCAAGAATTATAGTGAGGTTTTCAAAGTAGTTAATGGAGTGCGAAAGTCATCAAGCAATGATGAAGACAATGAAGAAGAAATTGAGTTCTTGGATAATTTAGAAACCATCTACCACTTGGGACTCCCCAAAGCCACTAGGTTTCCCTATGTGATGATCTATTTTATAACATGCTCAAGTTATTTGTGTGTATGAATAATTATGTCTAGACAGATAATGTCAAGCAACAAATCATTGATATCTTAGGGATTGATTTCAAGAAATAATACCATATTCCTAAGCCCAACATTAATTTTGATAAAAATACTACAATTTCCCATAATATTTTTTGAGTTATAATTAAGTAAGTCATTAGGACCTAGAATGGGATTCTATGCAACTAGGTGGTGGGGCTCATTGACAAGTTTGCATAAAATGTCAAAGCATGATTTTGAGCATTAGTATAAGTTTATTAGTTAAATAATATTAATTATAACCTATGGATGATGCTATGTGGATTTGGGAATCCATTTTTGTAGAGGGTATATTGGAATTTATTTTAATAAAAAAAAAGACATTGAAGCACAAAAGACTATATTCTTAGATTCTTGTGTAGAATGGGCACATGTCCATTCTATAAAAGATAAAAATATTGGATTCCTAATTGATAATTGCCTAATTATTATAATATTCTTGTGTATATTGGGTACATTCCCATTATACAAAAGATAAGAATATTGGCTTCCTAATTGATAATTGCCAAATTATTCTAACATTCTTGGTGATAATTGATAATTGCCTATATTCTTAGAGACTTTGTTGTGACCAACACACCCTCATAACTAATAAAAATAAGGACCCATTGAATTAATAATGAATCGCTACACACTACTAATAGGACCTTGTAGATGCTAAAACTAGATTTTATTTGATAAACTAGTCTTGCACACTTAGAATAAATCACTCATAGCTCAATCCTTATGTTCACAACCTCTTTGAAGCTGGAAGGCCCACATTCACCATCTCATTGTGCCTAAATATTTATCTTATATCTTGGACCTAATATTCTAATTATCTAATCACATGTATCCCACAATATGCTTAAAATTTGATAATATCCTTCGCTATTAGTTATAAATCTCTGTCCAATCTCTATTCTCTCAAACACTACCATCCATATTATGACACTAGTGTCGATGTAAGTGTCCAGTTCTAATGTTAGTGTTTGTATCTCATAAATAATAAAATTTTAAAATATTTCAAAATGTATTGGTCAAAGCGTCTTAATCAAATTTCCCATGAGAATCATTTCAAACTATATGGTATAAATACAAAACCAAGCCAGGGCATTATTCATCTAGAAAATACCTAGTAAGCACTTATAAATATCGCTAAATCATATGCACAATTGAGTTATATTTTCCTATTATTCCTTATTCTAAAATCATTCATAGGTTAAATCTTTCGATAAGTTTGAAGGATTCAAATAATATCACATGCGTAGTATTTATCAAGTTGAAAGCTAGATCACTACATGCACTTGCATTTAGCATACTTCACCATTATTCACAAACAAGCCCACATAAGTTGGATAACTACATCGGTATAAGGCCCTCTTTAGAGTATACAGATATGTAGGTAACATTCATTAATAGAGGGGTCTTTGAGGTCAAATTGACTTCACTTGAGCCCACTAGCTGTTATTTTTTTAGATCACATGACTTAATTGAAGGACCTAAAGTTTTGAGCTATACATAGATATTGAAGACCTGTGCATGAAATACAGATAGAAAATAACAATGGAGAAATTATATATCTAACATGTGTAGGTAGAATTTATAAAAAAGAGTTGATATTTCATACAAAACAAAAGTGTTTAAATTGGATAGAAGCATCGATGCTAGTGTCCTGAATCTGACAATAGTGTCCAAGTTGACAAAAGTCTAATTTATAAAATCTAAAGAATCCTTCCTAAGCATCATAATTATTATTTATACACTTTTACTTCTTAGATCTACCTAGATGTTTTTCAATAAGCTAAGTATTTCTTCTTCTTCATAATTACATAATCAAATTAATGTTTGGCATTGCACTTTTTATATTTAGTATATTTCCATAATTTAGTACTATAATGGAATACTATAAAATTGAATTATTTAATAGGAATCCTTTAGGAATATTTTACTTCATTGTTTGTGTTAGACTATTCCCCATACCTTATTACAAGAAAAGGTTAAATATTTGGTGAACCTAACCTTTGACTCTTTTTTTGAAAATCCTATATTTCTCTAGGGTTTTAACCTTCTAAGTTTTTTACTTGATTTATTTCTTCATATTTGATTTATTTTTATGTAATCAAGGATTAATGCTAGACTAGGTGGTGTATATATAAACATTTAAAGATTATTATTCTTCCACCTAATATGTCTTAAGCCAATACCCTATTTATTAAATTGTAGATTTAAGGCCAACTTGAGTTCTTGATTCACCCATACATGGGGATTAAACAAGCCATTTAGCTAAGACCAAACTTTTCACCGATTGATCACTAGCTACATGCACACACAAGATGTCACCAAGTTTATCAATTGGTTTAAGTACCTAGTGAGGTGTATTTGTTCTTTTCCTCTCTCTTATCCCTTTAATAAATTTTGACTTTGATTTTGATATATCATAAGTAAGGACTGATTTTATGCATATTTCATTTATAGGAAATGCAATGGAGCATGCTTCAAATACTCAGATCTAGATTTACGGGCTTTACCTCTTAGGTAAGTCTATGTATGTTCTTTCCTTTATCCTAGTCATTTCACTTTACTGTATTCCTAAAATAAAGGGGGGGGAATGTAGTCATCTAAAATGTCATTTGAGTTCCAAGAGTGTTACTTAAAATCACCCATCCCTAACTTAGCCCTAGACCTATCTTAGGGCCTATTTAGACACTTACTTATATTTTGTGTAGGCCACACACAGCCCTAGACATCTCAAAATTAGTATCAAACCTTCCCCTAGGTAGTCAGGCCCCTAGTGCCTCAAGTTCTACAACCTAGACATTAGTGTCATCCTTTGGACATTAGTGCCCCGCACTAGTGTCTCAATTTAGTGTTATTGTCCTTCTACCTTGTTTTAGCCCCAACAGATATTTTTTCAATTCCAAAGACACCTAGAGTTGGCTTAAACCTATTTCAAACCCCACACAAGCACTAGATTAGTATATATAAATTAATTTTATCCCATTATTTATTGAATGTAAATCATATACACACAAATAAACTTAGAATAAGTTACCACAATCAAGGTTATTGATCCCTATTCTACCCTGCTTAGTATACAGTCATCTACAACCATCTTACCTTAGTATACACATATTTATAGTCTTAATCTTCACTCAAATCACTCAAACAAGAATTTATACTAGATTCACTTGCAATAGCACTTAGGTGGGGAGAACTAAATTTGGCTTGATACCTCTTCAAAGTATTGGTATGTAGGAAAATATCATCATAATGAGGTGTTGAGGATGTCCAACCTACCTAGATAACATCACATTATTGATAATTATGGAAATAGATTACCCTAACCACATGGAGATATAATGTTTTGCATGTAAAACCAGTCAAAATAGGTCATAAATAGTGAAGTAGGGTTTGTCTATGTAAGAACAAGATTTGCAGACTCAGACATAAATGCTTCTAGAAGTACAAATCAAAGATGACATTATCATCAAAAGTAGACACTAGTGGCACAATGATACTATCCAAAGTATGATGATATTGTTCAGGAGGGTTTGTAACACTTGTATCCTATTTGTGACACTCAGACTTATTTTAGATCCTTCATCTTAGTCAATTTCTAGATAAGTATTTATTTGTGTCATTCATTGATATTTTTATAAATATAAGATCATGTCAATTCCTACATAAATTAGTGGTTATATTTATTTTGTATTTTATACCTTGATTTACTATACTTAGACCCTTCAACAAAGTAGGGCTTAAACTCTATAACCCTTAAAATTTAAATCAATTTCATTGATAGTTGTGGAAAATTGTATCTACATTGTTTTAATTTCTTTTTTCTAAAACTATTGGTATGACAATGAATATGCAATTTTGCCAAGTCATTTTCCATAACATCAGTATTACAAGTTATGTGTATGTGTATAAGATCTATAATTTTTGAATTTTGTTTTTTGCCATATGTCGATGCATCTTCGATTCATACTAGACAATAGTCATGAGCATTTCCTTTGCATTGAAATTCTATTACACAAAAATAATCTATAATTTTGCCTAGGAACAAATAATCTACACATAACTTTTACCTCAATGCATTTATATGATGTTTATAATAACATGTACAAATGACTGAATTTTTTCTCATAAGAAAAGAAATGTCATTTGTATTATACAATTCATTTAATGGTGAATTTGAAATTTTTTAGTGTTTTCGATATAATTATTTCAATGCATTTGTTAGTGGTTTCCAAGAATGTTCAAAAATTACGAAAGTCAATAAAAATGTTGGAGGCCCTAAATGATGTATCATTTCAAAGTCAAATTTTTAAGACCTTGCATGTAATTAGGTGCAATATATATATTTTTGAAATTAACATATCCAATTTCTAATCTAAGTAACTTTTCTAAATTTGGCTTGTATTTGATGTAGTTGGCAAAACATTTTCTCCCTTTTAGCTGACCTTTTATAATCTAGATCCTCGTTGTCTTTCCAACTTGATCTATGATTATTTTGATTGTTTTGGAAAAAAAATTGTAACATGATATGAAAAATAACGAATATCATACAAAAGTTCCCATTACAATATTTTGTGATATGAAAATCTTGACACAATGTCACTGTTAAGAGGATTACCAAATAAAAGTGTGGGAAAATTTATTTCTTATGAATATTTATCTTTGAAAATTCCAAGAGCACAATTTCTTTTAGCTGGTGTTATTTCAATTAGCTTGTCCCCCAATGTAACAATACATGAACATGAATTTATAAAACCATGCACCAAAGTGTCATTGGACCTATTTTCATCTATGTCATAAGACACATTATTTTCACTATCACCACAAATTTTAGATTCACTGGACATTCTGCTTTTATTTACATTTTCAATAACTTATGTCGATATAAAGGGTTTCTAATCAGACTTATTTTACACATTATGAGAAATGTACAATTTACTTACACATAGTTGTTGCAATGCTTCCATAATAAGTTTGGAACAAACTCTTCTTAATTGGTATGCATTTATGTATTCCAATTGTCTCTTTAAATCTATTGTAATCATTGTTTTTTAATCTATGGCTCGAGGGAGTGATTTCTAAATTTTATCAGCACTTGACGAGGCATTATTAATTGACTATGTCAAACCAATTTTTGGTTGGTTGTATCCTAGTTTTGTTAATTGAATAAATTCAATTCTTAGCACAAAAATCCTTCCTCCAAGATCCATTAATAGGTCTAAAAATTTCAATCGCTTGTTCAGTCTAATATTAATGGGTGTTACAAATGTAGGAAAATTTCCATCTCTAAGTGATTGATTGCATTTTAAACATAATTTTTTCTTCGAGTGGTTTTACAATTTGGCAGTAATTCTTTGAATGTGTTTTGTTCATACTGATTAAAATGCTTCATACTATGTTTGAATTGTAATTACTTGCAAATTCCACAAACATGTATGGGTGTGTCTATATTTTTTTGGTTAAATATTTTTATTGATTTTGTTGTTGAAAGTTTTTTTAATTTTTTTTGTTACATGCTATGTTCTTCAATCGATTTAAAGAGATGGCATGAACATGTAGAAATGTATGTACAATAGAACCACAAGGGTAAAATTATGGATTTATATTCTTATCTATTGTCAACAATTTATAGTGCATATGTTTTCTTTTTATTCCATGTGCAGTGTGATTTAATCTATGTAAAAATAGTTTATTTGATTTTTGCAACATTTTGAACAACCACCAATAACATAGGGCCTTGCTTTAGTATGTTCTTGCATAGAAAAAAATTCATAGTGTACATGCCCTATATTTATTTCATAAAAATGATGTTATATAAGGCTTATAATTGAGCACAATCATTATAGATATTGATTATTTGTGGACTCGTTGACAACCATAGGTAAATGTAGACATCCAATAAATTTTAAAGCCATTAGATGGTGAAAATTTTATAGATCATGAATAAAAGTATCAAAATTGTTTGAACCATTATATTTTTTTGTCATTAGAAGTAGTAAAATTTCTTTGCTATTGTAAATGAATGTTGGTTTCTTGTTTCACATGGTTCAAGTATTGTTTTATATTTTTGTACTCATCTAAAATGTTACTTGAGTGCCAAGAGTGTTATTTAAGATTGCCCATCCCTAACTTAGCCCTAGACATATCTTAGGTCCTATTTAGACACTTATCCAAATTTTGTGTGTGCCATATGCATCCCTAGACATCTCAAAATTAGTCTCAGACCTTCACTTAGGCATCCAAGCTCGTAGTGCCTCAAGTTATGTTACATGGAAATTAGTGCTATACTTTTGACACTAGATGATGAGTCCAAAATATGGCTCATTATTTATATTAGTTATTCTTGTTTTTTTCATTACCTCTCCTTTAAACTGAACAATGTAATGATCTTAGGCTTGTATCTAATCTTAGTGTAGTAAATAGGATGCTTTATATTAATGTAACTAAAGCCTAAATGAATAACTCTACTATTTAATTTTAACTCTGTATGTTTAGTATCTCCATTTTATGAATATATAGATGTACAATTGTCTATAAGGAATACAGATTTTTTATTGATCTTCCAAGGTGACCTATAGTCTTCTCCAGACCAAGATTCAAACCAATTTAGAAGATACAGACTCTCATAGTTCATTTCTTTAGACTCATCCAATAGCTTTGAACTCACCCAATCCATAGTTATGAACTCATTCAAAGATCTAATTTCATTCATTAAAGTATTCCACCCAGCTTAGCAACCTCATTATGGTCTTCTTCAAACATTCAAGTTTCCTGAAACAGGTTGCTATGAAAGTTGCTTTGGAATCCATCA